>JAOYNU010147274.1:0-21486 GCA_026745395.1 Tympanopsis confertula
GGCGCAACGGGTTGTGACGCGCCATTCATGCAGGGGCAGATATTATATTATGATATTACGACACTATCAGAAGAAGCATCTTTAAGCTGACGAGTGGGCAAAAAAACAAAAAAAAAACCGGAAATTTTTTTCCCCAAATTCCGCAGATCCAAGTTCCTCTCAGCTCGGGGGGCGACCCCTCGCTGCCAACGTCGTCAGAACTCAACATAGGCGTTGCCGTGGGCCCCGCGGTCGGATCCGAAGCTGATATTTCCGGCGGCAGTGGCGGCGCCAATGACGACGAGACCAGTCTGCTCCCGCCGACGCGCCTCGAGCCTCGCACGCTGCTTGGCGGCGGCCGCGGGGAAGACAGAGAGACGTCCGGTCACATGTACGCTTCCCACGTGGCGGGGCAGCTGGTCTTGCGAGATCCTCACGACCGCCGCACCCTGGTTGTCGGGCTAGGTCTCAAACGCCATCTTGCGACCCGGGAGGATGGTGACGGGGGCAATGGTGGTGCGGCGCAGTCGCAGGAACAGCAGGAGTGGGATGCGAGCAGAGAAGCACACTTTGACATGCTGGAACTGCTCCAGAGGGTCATCTGACGGCCGGCCCGGCTCAGGCAGTGTGTTTGGGAAAGCCAGAATCAAATCATCACTCATCAAAATCATCACTCACCAAAATCATCACTCATCGCCTGTCGACCTGCTTCCTTGGGCTCGCTCTCAAGAGAAGAGATCGTCGTGATGGGTCACGTGACATGACTTGAAACCGGAACATTACGATGGATGATAGCCTAGTGATCCTCAAGCTCGGGTTGTTTCTATCTTGAGATATCTCGTCACAAGGCTACGAGTAGCCCGCAATTGTGCTGGATTGTCGGCGTTATATCTGCTCGCGTATAGATAGGATCGAGGTTCGTTTTTGCTGAAGCGGCACGCCCGAGGCTGTGCTGTGCCGCCAACCAAAGACTTGACAATCCAGCGTCTTGTCTCCAACTTCCACTCCATGAACCTTGGCAGTCTCGAGTCTGGATCATGGATCATAGCCTCCTCTGCCTTTTTTACCTTTGCCGCAACTCCACGCGCCAACAGAGTGGCAAACAAACATCAAATAGAAGTTCCTGGCATGGCGCTCTCGGAAGCCCCCCCCGGCTCCCCCCCTTCCACCCCCTCCCCTCCCCGTTGCGCTCACATCAGAGACGACGACTTTTTGTCTTTTTAATGTGTTGATTCATTCATTCGTTCGAAACTCACGCCGTCAGATGCAGCCTGTCTGTTGCATTCTCTGACCAAAAAAAACTTGCCTACCTTGCTGGGAAAGTTGATCAGACAGACATGGCGCCTCATAGCACCACCACAAGAGCTCTGGCTCCAAGACAGGACACCACAGCCAGCAGCTTCGACAACCCGTCGGCTGACAAGTTGAAGGCAAGATGGTGGTCCGGAGGTAAGCAAAACGCCGAGGCTCGTCGAAGGCATCTTGGACGGCCTTTTACGCTTTTGCTTTTACTTTGGCTGATTCTGATTTGTTATTCCTCCTCGCAGCGACCATCCTTAATGACTGGCTCTACGTTGACGGAGGCGATGTCTGCAACGTGGACATGGGCTCCGAGGGATGCAGCCTGTATACAACTATACGAACGAGTACGCTTGCTTCCTATTTCTATTTCTCTTTCAGCCGATCGAACCGAATAATCCAGATGGATGATGATGATGATGAGGGGAGAGATTGATGAGAGGAGAGATGATGACGAGAGATGATGACGAGAGATGATAGAAGAGAGATGATGATATGAGGAGAGAGAGAGAGGAGGGTTATGCATGCTAACCAAACCACACCAACCAGTGAACTCGACGCTTGCACTGAGCTTGTCCGAGCCCTGGGAAAACAGCAGTATCAAGTGGGTGGCAACCCAGAAGCCCGACGAGGTCCCCAACATGCTCGGCGCGCGGCTCGTGCCTTCTCCCGACTCCAAGTCCTTCTACCAGGTTGGCGGCTGGCAGTCCTCGGTGACGACTCGCCAGACCCCGAGCAACCAGAAACTGTGGAAATGGGTCGTCAGCGAGGACGACCCGTCGACGGGGGCGTGGGATACCGAGCAGCTGTCGGCCTCCTCAGGAACTCCGCCCATGCGGGCCAACGAGAATGCCGTCGCGTGGGGCGACAAGAAGCTCTTTGACATTGGCGGCTCCGTCGCGCACCTCTCGGACCCGGACGCCGGCTCGGCCTGGCTGCCGCAGCCGAACATGCGCGTATACGATTTCGAGCAGCAGGCGTGGAGCGAGCAGCAGACCCCCTGGGGCGCCTATGCCATCACCAACGCCGAGGCAAAGTTTACGAGCAGCTTCGGGGACGAGGGCGTCCTCGTCGTGGCTGGCGGCCAGCTCGTCAGCCAGCCGTACGGCGACAGGGTCGGCCGCCAGGAGAAGGTCATGGGATACGAGAAAATCGAAATGTACGACCCAAAAGCGAAAAAGTGGTACTCGCAAACCGCCACCGGCGATATTCCCGCCAAGAGACAGGCGCCGTGCTCCGTGTCTGCCGTCAGCCCTGATGGCACGCTCGAGATGTAAGAGAGAGCCCCCTACAACTCGCATACATATACGACGTTCAGGAACGCCGCATTACGGGGTTGATTGGTTGCTGTGCTTGCTTGCTAACCGCCCCCAGATTCATGTATGGCGGTCTCCTCGAGGGAGACAGAAACGAGGATCTCACCTTTTCCGCAGACGTCTACGTTCTCACCATTCCGGGATTCCAATGGTTCAACGTCACGCAGGCGAGTGACGCCCAGCCTGGCCGGGCCCGCTCCCACCACGCCTGCGTCCTGGCTGCCGACAGGAACATGATTTCGATTGGCGGCATCACCAACCTTGGCAACATGTACGACGTCGATGTGGTTTCGAATGGCGTGGCCGTCTTTGATATCACGCAGCTGCAGTGGACGAACCAGTACAATCCCAACGTGGGCCAGTATAGTGCGCCTGGCGTGGTTGCGGAATGGTATTCCAAGGGGTATGTTTATCAACTACTGGCTTGCTTTTGTTCGGACTGCTAACATGTTTATAGGAATCTCGACAACGTTACGTGGTCCTCGGATGAGCTCCGCAACCTCTTGATCCCCAGCAAGGCTACCAATGATGGCGACGACGCCAACGACGACAACGACGACAACGACGCCAACGACGCCAGCCATGGCAATGTCGGCGGCTCTACCAATGCCACCGCCCCGTCGCCAATACTCGCCAGCAACGCTTCCGGTTCTCTCGGCCCCGGCGCGCGAGCCGGCATTGGAATCGGCGGTGTCATCGCTCTCATTCTCCTCGGGCTCCTCGTCTTCTTTTGTTACCGCAGGTTCCACGCCGCCGCCCCCCGTCGCGGTGGCGACGACGACGAGGGCGACCTGGGCCATGGTCCTCGGCCCTTCCGCCGCCTGTCATCTGACGTCCCCGAACTCCCTGGCGACACCATACCGCCCTTGTCCCTCAAGGGGACACCGCAAACAGCCGCCCATGCCGTCGTCGTCGACACCCCGACCAAGCCTCCATCCGAACTGCCCCCCGACTCATTCACGACGGCCGAGATACAGCGACCACCCCTTACGGCCGTCTCGACCGAGCTCATGGGGGATCCGGCGCCCCCATACACCCACGCCCCCGTCAGCGGCGGATTGCGTATACCGCCTCGCCATCCTGTCCACCAGCCATCATCGTCGTCGCCATCGCCATACCGCGCTGCGTCGTTCGCCTCTCGGGAAGGCCACGTCATACATGATTCAATACGCGAATGGCTGGGCAATCAACCGGACGACTGCGTCAAAGATGCCGCAGCACCGCACTCCCAGCCAGTAACCCCGTTCACCATGCCATCGGCGACATGGAACCGCAGCCCAAGGGAGTATCAAACCCCAACCTCTCTAACCACCACGCCTACCAAAACATGGGAGACCGCCATGTTCTACCTCGACGACACACCCATCGAACAAGACAGGAAGACGGCAGCAGATGCGAGGACCGTGTACAGGGCAGGACCGGTGAGTCCTTGGCAGCGAGATGAGCGTTGGGATAAGGCCTGGTAATAAGCGGAAAATATGTAATCTACTTTATATCCCAGTCGTATGCGATTACCTGTTTGGCGATAGCCGAATTCATCATTATAAATATATATATATATACCGGTTGCTGAGCTTCAAAGACAGAGGGTATCACGTCTTGCTGTGTTTTTCATTATGGCCTGGTCGGGTGGGTGCAAATCTATCCGGCTGTACAAATATTGAATGATAATATATATTATATATATATATATATATACATACCTCGTCTCGTTTAGTCAGGTGACAGAAACCCTAATTCAAATTCAGTCAAAGAATAAAAAACACATTCCAGTGAATACATAAAAGGAGTGTTTCATCCTCAATATATCCCCTCCCCCCAACATAATACCATCCTCCTTCCATTAGTTTAACAATTTCACATGTTTTCCATTCATCGAACCGTCCATCATGAATAAATATATCTATTAAGGTCATTCACATCATCGTCTGGTTCGCATCTTCATCCGAAATGACCTAATTCGCCTCAGAGAATTGTTTGACGAGGGCGTGGACAGACGCGACGCATTACGCGAATGACCATGCACATGACCACCAATATCTATCCCGACGATGACGGCAGCGACACCACGATAGCGAAAATAATGATAAAGACGATGACGACGAGAACACCAACGACGATGATGCCGATAACGAGAGGGCGAGGGTAGGCGGCTCTCAGCTGGTCTCCCTTGTCCGAGCCCGCATCCTACCACGACTACTACTACCTGCACGTATATCTCCTACTACTGCCTGCACATTTATCTCCTACTACTGCCCCTACCCCTACTATACCGCGGGCTCTTCGGCGTACGGCAGCAGCCTCGTGAGGTCTCCCCCCTGAGCAATAGGGAGCTCCTTCGCCTCGAGGTTGAGACGTTACGTGAAGAACTACACGTAAACCACGGGCTCCTTCACCAACGGCTTCCTCGAGGGGCCGGCCAGCTCTGGTCCACGTCGAGTTCTCCGAATTAAAATAATAATACGGATAACGAATGGGTTTTAATCAGAGCCCGATAAAGTTCGGTAGTTACCGGCAACGAGTCCGAGGCCCAGAGCGTCGTGCACGCCGCCTACTCCCTGGCCGACATAATGTTTGTCGGCCATGCTACGCGTTGAATAGGGAAATTGTCTGGATAAACATGGATTGCGA
The DNA here is from genome assembly GCA_026745395.1 of Tympanopsis confertula. Classification (NCBI taxonomy): domain Eukaryota; kingdom Fungi; phylum Ascomycota; class Sordariomycetes; order Coronophorales; family Scortechiniaceae; genus Tympanopsis; species Tympanopsis confertula. The sequence continues at coordinate 5,226 of JAOYNU010147274.1, forward strand.
TTTACCGACCTTTACAACAAAGCTGTCGAATCTACGCGCCACTCCTATAAGCAACTATAGCTCGAGATAGAGGCCCTCTACCTTAAGGTCAACGGGAGGACGATATCCCAGTCGGCGTCGCCTACGAGGAATTCCAGGACGAGCCGATATATCTCTACGAGGCCATAGACTCGAAATTAGAGGATATCGCCCTTCGCAGGACCACGGGGGGACAAGTAGTGGCCATTCGGGCAATTCCACCATCAACGACGCGCACAAATTATTCTGTCCATGACCGAACGTTATGGGAGCGGTGACATGTCGCGAAAGGCATGGCTGGCCATATATGGCCTTTTCGACAAAACACCATATTGCCTACCCACAATCAACATCCTACAACTCAACGAAATGACTTCCAGATACCTAAAAAAAAACAGAATTCCCCTCATACACGTACTAAAATAGCCGATTATTACGAAATAGGCATATCGCGGCGATTAATTACGGCTAAATTACACGTGCCGATAGGTGGCGTGTCAGGGATCGCGCGACGCTACAAAGTTCAATCTTCGGCCAAACGGTATCCAGCACCAATAACCACACCATAACGTGATCACTGATCGTGACCTAAGGCATATCAATCTAATCATTGAGAAAGACCCTTTTATCACGTTAGATCAGCTTCGCCAATAAGCCAGTCTTCGTTGCTGTACACGTACCCTAAGTCGGAACCTTCGTTCGCTGGCGATGTACGTTAAAAAAGTAGGTTTCGGAAATCAGAAAGCCTATTAAGAAGAAGTAAGAGGGTTTATTGTCGCTCTGTACCGATCCAAACAGACCAACAAGATGCTGGAGGAAGTGGAATGGGCCGGTCTGACGAAGGTACGGATTCAGAGGTATAAATCTGGTTGCTGAGCTTCAAAGACAGAGGGTATCACGTCTTGCTGTGTTTTTTTATAATAATAAATAAATATGATAAATTAGGCCACATAAATGAAAAAGAAGTAGACTTGGCTATGATAACTTTCACCATGTCGTAGCACCAATAGGGTTACAAGACACCAACTCTGGTGATAGAAGTACTCGGACTATCCAAACTCTACAAGGATATACGTTGGTGGTTTGGCGCGTCGAACCGCCATGTCAAGATTGTTCCTAATGCCGACATGACATCCTTGGGCCGTTGTCGTGACGAATCGCAGGATCAGATCCTGTCAATTCTCGGGCGCATCATGGATGGATGAAGCATCACCATCACCCGGGATACGACGAACCTAGTATTGTATAATACTGCCAGGGCGTATCAATACTGGGTTTCAGACTTCCGAGACTTGATATTTGGTATTCCATGCTCAGTCCTCGGACCAGAGATTGGACACTTGGGCCTGGAATCAATAATCTTCATTAATTGTGCAGCAACCGATGATGGCCACATCGACCTATTCTGGCATAACTCGTCGCTTATTATTGCTTTACCTGTACAAGACGGTCTCCACGTGGCGGAAATGTCATTATGGGATGCAAAAAGGTCAGGCCTGGGCCATTCCGTCGCTTCGCCCCGGTACCAGCATCGGACGGTCAAAATCTTGTAGGAAGCGATCGTTTAGGAATTAACAGTTCGGTTCCTAAGCCCACAGTTTCATATCGTGTTCCTATCTTTCCTATCCGACCACTCATGTCGTTTAATATATAACAGTTTCTTCGCCCACACCCCCTTACTTTACAATCTCAGAAAAATCATCGAAACTCGGGCTTGCGATCACTAGACACGAGGGACAAACACGTCAGCCGAGGGAGGGCACAACCATCATTAGCCAACGCAAAAAAAAAAAAAAAAAAAGAGTATGACGCTCGACTTACGTGCTGAGCCTTCTGGACAACCTGTGCAGCCCCCGGTCGTTGTCCGCATCTTGTTGCGCTTTTTGCAGTGCGCTCTGTAGATCCTCCTCCTGCTGGCGCTGCACCTCCTGCGGGCTCGGGGGCAGCCGCTCGTTCTGTAGGTCAACTTTCCTTGCGTCCTCAAACGTGCTGATGGCGTCCTTGATGCCCTCGGCGCCGAGCATGAGGGTCCCGGCGGGCAGCCTGCCCCCGGAGACCGTCTTGAGTTCTGTGACGCTCTCGGCCTCCTCCCGAAGCACCTGGAACACACGCGACAGACGACCGATGGCGAGGATCTTGTTCTTGATCGCCCTTCTCTTGAACTCGATGGAGTCGGGATCCTGGTTGATGGGCGGCGATGCCGGCCCGGGCGACGATGACAGTGGTGTCTCGTCCTGGAGCTCGTCGGCAGAGCAGAGGTTGAGGATGCCGATGAGCATATCGGTAATCTTCTCCCCGACAAAGGGCAGCGACCACGTAAAGACATCCATGAAGTTGGGCAGCCAGTACGGGTGTGGGGTGCAGTTGAACTGTCGGATGTTCATGACGTTGTTCTCGTACTTGAGCACGGCGGCCTTGTTGTTGTAGACGTCAAGGTAGTTGGGCGCCGAGAAGATGGTCATGACGCTGGGGAAGCCTGTTGTCCTTGTCTTGCGGTACATGCGATAGCCGGCATCCTGCGCCTCGTGTGCGCGGACGATGGAAAGCAGGTTGTTCTTTTCGAGAAAGGCGCACGCGGCCGGGTACGAGAAGAAGTACGAGCAACCACGGACGTGGTTGTGGAGGAAATAGTCACTCGATTTCTCCTGGCCAAAGTCCTCGAGGGGGTCTGCCCAGAGGATGTCGCACATGAGACCCTGGGTTGGCGGCTCCCTAAAGCGGTCAATCTGGCCGAGCGAGCTGCGCGTCAGTTTATCACATCAGGTCGGCAAGGTGGCCCCGGCGTTTCTGGACAACTCACGGTGCGGAGGTCGTCGAGGGTGTGGAGTTCGGGGCTGAGGCCTCCGTGGATGCACAGAAACTGCTTGTTCATGACGGCGGCCAGCGGCAGGCAGCAGAATGATTCCATGCAGGCATCGTAGAGCTTCTCCGAGTACTTGTGCTTGCACTCGAGCTTGAATGTGAAGTAGTCGGTAAGATGGCGACACTCGTGGTTGCCTCGCAGGAGCCAGAGTGTTTTGGGATAGTGGATCTTGAGGGCCCACAGGTATAGCACGCACTCTATGCTGAAGTAGCCACGGTCCACGTAGTCACCCAGGAACAGGTACCTCGTCTCGGCCGGGTCGCCGCCGACCTCGAACAGCTTCATCAGGTCGTAGTACTGGCCGTGCACGTCGCCGCAGACGGTGATGGGCGCATCCATCTCGAGGAGGTTGGGTTCGGCGCGGAGAAGCTCGGTGCCCTTTTGGATGATGAACATGGCCTGCTCCTCCGTCAGGCGCCCCTCGCGGTAAAAGTGCTGCTTGAGGAAAGCGATATTCGGCTTCGTCCGTTCGGCATCGTCGTAGAACTGCTCATCAGTGGGCTTGGCCATGGCCGGAGCCTGGACATCTGTCACGCGACACCTCGTCAGCTAGCTGGCGCCAAAGTCGACCGACCCCTCGCCCTGGGAAAACCAAAGGCCATGTATGTATGCATGCATGCCGGGCAAACAAAACCGACGTACCTTTACAGACTCGTTCCAGAGTGCTGACTTGGCTGTTGTCCTCCATGGTATGGATGGTGAAGTCAATCTCGGGGAGCGGCTTCTTGTCGCGAATGGCGCGAAGGGCATTGTCGACCTGCTGGGCGCGGCGATCCTCGGGCACCGAGCTATCGGAGCCTTCGAGGTCCATGGCGGGCGACGAGTGGTGATTTACGGGTTCAGGGGGGTGGTGGGATGTGGAAGCGGTTTAGAGTTTGGAACCTGGTCGGGAGGACACGGCGATAAAGTCGGAAATGATTGTGACGGAGCGGCAAAAGCAGGACTGCCAACGGCCAAAGGAGGGCGAGCGGGGCGTTTGTTTGTGTTGTGCGTCGTGTGCCTCTGATGGTGGGCAAGTAAGTCTATGTAGTAAGTCTATGTAGTATTGGCGGGCCAGGTACCTACCTGGGGAGAAGTTGCTGCTTGGGTACAAGCGATGCAAGTTCAGATGGATCTGCCAGGTGGTGAGACTTGACAGCGCTAGCAGAGCGATAGGCAGAGCGATAGATTCGAGGCAGAGAGAGGGGTTGCAAATAGCAATGGCGATGGCAGCGATGGCAACGATGGCAACGATGGCAGCGGGTGGCAGCAGCGATAGGTAAGCTCGTTCCACAAGGGAGATCCAAATCAAGAGAGTGGACAAGAGCTATCTATCCATCTGCCGGAGGCAAGGTGTTCCCCGTGTGCTGGATAATATATGGATGGATACGTCGCGTTGATTTATGGTATGGCTTGCGGCTTGCGGGCGGTGTGTATGCAAAAAGATAAATCGAGTGGGAACTTTGATACGTTGGGTCAAACGGGCGGTGGATGATGAGATCGCGACTTGTCCAACCGAGATCCTTTACGTGCGGTCAACGACTCGATGGGCCAGAACGTCGTCAGGTGGACAGGTGGACAGGTGGACAGGTGGTGTTGCAGGGTCACAAAGTATCGCATCTGGATAACAACCTCTGTATATAACAAGTAAGCATGGATGGATGGGTGGGTGGGGAAGCTGGCAGAGGATGTCTACTTAGATATTAGGGCGGCAGTCAAACATGAGCATCCCAGTCCAGTGGCAATGATTTCTGGTTGCTGGTTGCTGATGAGAGTGACGAGCGAGTGAGGTGAGCGGGTTTTTACGTTTTTACTAGCAGAATGAGAACCAGCCCGAAGGAGCGATTCAGCATCAGATTAGATAAGGCGCCCCACCGTCACTTTCCCTTTTTCGGAGCAAACAAGTTCCTGCTTCTCGTAGCCTAGGGAAGCGTATATCCTCCATCAATAATCATGTCACAGCCTGTCGTAAACGATGCCGCATCGGATGCGAGGTAAAGATACGCCCCCTTGAGCTCCTCCACCTGGCCGACGCGCCCCATGGGCGTCTTGTCATTGTACAGTGCCTGGGCGTCCCCCGGTGTGATGGCCGTCATGTCCGTCTTGAACAGGCCAGGCGACACCGAATTGACGCGCGCAAACTCGGCCCACTCGACCGCCAGGCTCTTGCAGAGATGGATCGTGGCGGCCTTGCTGGCGTTGTACGTCGCCGTCGCCCCCGGGGTGATCACAATGTGTCCGCTCATGCTCGCCGTGGCGATGAAGCTGCCTGCCTTGAAGTCCTTCAGGCCGTCCTGTTTCTGCTGGCGAAACTGTCGTCCCGCCGCCCGCGCGCAGTACATGGTGCCCATGACGTTGATGCTCATGACCTTCTCAATACCGTTGAGCGGGTTGTCGAGAACAGGCCCAATGTCGCCAAGGATCCCCGAGTTGGCTACAAAGATATCCAGCCGGTTGTTGAACTCTGACACGATGGTGTCGACGGCTTTGATCACGGCATCCTCGGACTGCACGTTGACCTGATACGCCTTGGCTGTTGACACCATGTTACCGCGGCATGCACATATCAGCCTACTTGGTTCACATGCCGGCCTAAGCGTCGAGAGGCTATACAGGCCGTGAACTACGCATGTGCTTGCCACCATAAAAAGGGCTGCGGCGTACCTTGGACATTGAAAGTTTTTTGAATGGCGGCAGCCTCGTCGATTGCCTTTGTGTTGTGGTTAAACCATATGGCCACATTGGCCCCGGCCTCGGCAAAGGCTCGCGCAACGGCCAGGCCGATGCCGCCGCCTGCTCCTGTCACAATGGCTGTCCTGCCTTTGAGGGAGAAAAGGGGCATGACAAGGTCGGATGTCGGCGGGTCCGTCTTGTTGCGAGAAAAGTGGACAGTTTCATAGCCAGCCATGTTGATCGCTCTCTCTCTCTCTTGTGGGGCTGTGCGTGTTAATGCGAGCGATAGCAAGGCTGGGGAAGACCATCTCGGAGAGGGGTATCGTCTTCAGACGGACAGACGCCCCTGTACGACGATGACTTGCGTGGCTTCCGACAGCAGCGTGCGTGTAGTACAAACAACAGCCGCATCCTAGCCCACGGGCGGTGACAAATCGCCCGAGGGATGGTAGGATGATGCAACAAGGGGACGGAGCTTTTGAGCAGGTCGTACGTGGAGTACAAGTTTCGACCTGAGTGAGATCTCTTTGATTATGCCCATTCAGCAAGGCTGATAAAAGAGCGATCTGGTTCTTGACAACTGGCGGGTCCTTCAAGGCAGGGCCTGACATGGTGCTTCAGTCCAAGCAACGTCGCATGCTGACCGACCTTGACAGTCAATCGAGACGACCTCGTCTCACAATACCAATCTTTGCAAGGGCATATTATCAAGCAGGCGATGCGTTTATGTCATTGATGGCCGGATTGGCCCCGGAGAAGGGTGGGTCTTGGGCCCAGTGGGCCGCAGTCAATGCGATTGATTGTTGGCCGGACACAGGTTGTCTCACAATCAAGGTAGCAGGTTCAGAATCCCCTGGGGGCGGGCCAAGACCTCGTTAGCAAACGCTGCGCTCCCATAGGTTACCAACTGTTTGCTGAAACCTGATATGCCAAGGTGAAGAAATACTCGCGCATGCATCCACCCTCGCCCATTTGAAGGACGTGGTTTACTTCCCGGGTTTGCAGGCTATATAGATCCCTGTGCTTGGGCATCGCACAGCATCAGAGCCGCAAAATCCCATCGACTGGAACAGCATCCCCGTCCGAAGACGTGATTTTGTCACCCTCTTGTGCGAGAGAGTGTGCAACACCTGCAACCCCAACGGGTCGCTGAGATATGCTCATGAACTGCATCAACGATAAATTTTGGGAAAAGACCACGGGATTCACTGTGATGTGGCCCCTGGCCAAACGCTATCCGCTCAAGCAAGGCCTCGGTATCATTGCCAGTGAAAACCAAATCGCCTCCACGGTCACTTTAAGGTTAACGGGCTTCTTGATCTATGGTTCATGTTCTGTATCCATCATAGCGCCAAACCCAATATTTTGGGGTCCCATATGAGTGCCGATTTTACATGATCAGTAGCCAGACCTGGGGAATAAGAGACCGAACAATGCCTTCTCGACATGGAAGATGTGAATCTTGCGCGCTACCCATGCCTTCTCCCCAGACCAACAGACACAGCCTGGAAAATAGGTTGACACATGTGGCAGCCCAGCCATATTTTTGTGAGCACTCTTTGTTAGATCACTAATCAGTCGAAACATCTCGCAGGCGTATTTTGAGGGACAAATTTGACTTGATCGAGGGCGATGATATATCGCGGTGGTTCAAATCACCTGATATAATATCAGATGATCTAAGCTTATCAATGGCGAAGCGGTGAAACGGACAGGCTCCACAATTCAAACATCGGGTATTCTTCCGAATCCCAGCGTCTGGAAATATGAGTCTCGATCGATGATTTGGAAGGGGTGTATTGTGCCCTTGTTCATCAACACACTCACTATAGTACCCCGTGGTAAAGGTATAGACAACTTTGCTATATGAGAAGAAGATAATACTAATAGACGGTGGTAGTCCTGCTCTTACTGTGTGGATAGATGGCGACCTTGTTGGATTGCAGAAAGTTGGAGTTTATCAAACGGGATATTCGATAAGTGATTAGTATTGTGTTAATGGTGAAATAGATTATTACTACGTCACCACTATAATTGTGCCAACCAGGGAAGCGACATTCTCGGCAGGTTGCCAGCAGGGGGACTGGCCCATGCGAGGGAATTCTGGTGACGATAAACTACCGATCGAGATCGATCTCATAGGCGGCATCTCCGAAGCACAGCCCCCAGGCCTACGGAAGACCAACCCGACAGGGGTGACTTGCAGTTCCCTTTCCGGTAGCACAACTCTCAACAGATGGGACGTGATGCCCAGCCTCGCCAGCCTGTGTTGATATTGGGCTTTGAGTCCACATGGCCAGCGGATCCGAGTTGCTCATAGATGGTTGTTTGCGTTGTGATTGAGTTCTGATGGAAGCCATAGAACGGACAGCATGTCATGGCCAGACGAGCGGTTTACACCCACAAAGGCCCAAGGCTCTTGTTGCATTTCATGCTGTGTACGGCTGCGTGCCCAGGACAAATACTGCATCTTGGCCGACCACACACATCTTGGCCTGCCCTGGTCAAGCACAGCAGGCAAGCCAAGGCAAGGCCATCATCCGCCTGGCCTCCAACCTTGCATCACCTCTACCTTGACTGACCGCGCTGGGTGATCGGAGTAACCCCAACTTCGGTCAGTATGATGGTCAACCGTACGCATGTAACAAGATACAACCTGCCATAAAACGGCTTGGCACCCGAAAGGTTGGGCTGCGCGAGCCTCCAAAGTGAAAAAAAGGGATGCATATAACATGCCTTCCCTCTCATCTCCCGTCTCGCAATGTGCGCCTCCACTCTTTGCCTGCTCGCTTAACGATTCGATTCGATTTCACCTGGCAAGACCACAAGTTGATCCGTTCCAGCCATGAAGACCATATCCTCCATACTCCTTCTCCAGGGCGCTGCCCTCCTTCTTGCGGCCAAGGCCGCTGCCGACCTGGGCCTCGATAATGACCACGTCCCCACTGCCTGCCGCGACATTTGCCAGCCCATTGTCCGGCTTACCAGCCTATGCGATCTTGACGACAACGGCGGCGACGACGAGGCCGAGAAGCAGTGCATCTGCACCAACGACAGCTTCAATGTCGCTCAAGTGGGCGGCCTGTGCCAGAGCTGCATCGAACAGAACGATGATAGGATCAATGGCAAGTCCCCTAAGCCGCCCATCGATGGCGAGCGACAACCCGCAGGCTAACGTTGAAGTTGCAGAGATGCGAGACATGCTCGTTGCATGCAACTTCACGTCGGCATCGACCGTCAGCTACGCTCCGTCGGCGACGTCGATTCTGAGCTCTGTCGGCACCATAGTTGCCACACCGACCCCCCCCCGCTGGCGACGGAGATGACGACGACCAGCCTGGCGTCGGCGCCTCGACTGGAGCGTCGTTGGGACTGGCGACGCTGGCCATGCTCGGCGCTGGGCTTTTCGCCCTTGCCATGTAAGCTGGGCTGGGACAAGACACGAAGTGACGACGAGATGACAAGAAGGATTCGATTCGATTGTTTCGCTGTGCCAACTGTAGATTGAATAAAAATACTTGGATATAGATAGATATATTAATGGAGCCCCACTATCCAATAGTGGGCCAAGAAAAAAAATACTCAGCCTTGTGAAAAAAAAGTTCAACCGTCGGCCGAGGCTACCAAAAGAGCCTTGAGCGCATCCATACAATGTCAAGCAAACAGCAGTACAAGGTCACCTTTGAGGCCCGCGAGGTCCTCCGGCCCATCTACACCGGGGGCGCCGTTTCCCTTTCGGACGGGGCAGATATTCTGGCCACGGCCCTGGGCGACGATGCGATACTCACAAACCCCTCCAACGGCAGGCACCTTGCCAAGATCGAAGGCGATGGCGATCCGATTGCTTCCTTGGCACTGACGCCCTCGGGCTCCCATCTCGTCGTGTGCTCCCGATCGCCAGGGATGCGCATATACAGACTTGGCCGCTCGGACGACGGCAGCGCAATCGAGGCGACCCGGATCCGAAGCCTGAAGCCACACCCGACGCCCGTCACGATTCTCGCCGTCGACCGCACGGGAACACTGCTTGCGACCGGTGGCACCGATGGCGTGATAAAGGTCTGGGACATTAGAGGAGGCTTCGTCACGCATTCCTTCAACGGCCCCTCCGGGCTCGTCACTTCGCTGCACTTTTACGAGGCGCGCATACCGCAACAAGACTCCCGGAAGCCATCGAAGAAGAAAAAGAGAACGGCACCAGAAGAGGGCGCACACGAGCACCACGATGACGAGTCCACCTTTCAGACGGCTTTCCGGCTGGCCTCGGGCACGCAAGGCGGCAGCATAAAGATCTGGGACCTGCACAGGCGCGCAGCAGTTGCGACTCTGGACTCGCACGTGTCGGATGTGACCGGGCTCGACTACTCGCCCGAGCAGGACGCCATAGTGTCGGCGAGCAGAGACAAGACGCTCACCTGGTGGGACGCGAAAAGCTGCAAGATCCGCAGGATAGTGCCGTGTCTGGAGATGGTGGAGGCGGTTGGGTTCTTGGACGAGGGGCGGTTGACGTACAGCGCCGGCGAGCACGGCAACCTGCGGTACTGGGACACCGACTCCGGCAAAGAACTGACCCCGGAGGGGCGGAGCAATAGCGAGGGCGAGACGATTGTGGCCGTGATATACCGCCCCGCAGTGCCCTTCATTCTCTGCGTCCAAGCCGACCACACGCTCGCTCTTTACAGGCCTCCACAGAAGGCGGTGCAGGAATCAGCATCGAACCCCCCCCAGCTTCTCGGGCGCATCTGCGGCACCCACGACGAAGTAATTGACATGCAGTACCTCCTCCCGGACCAGTCGATCATGGCGTTGGCCACAAACTCGGAGGAAATACGACTGATATCCACCACATCACGGTCGCAGAATACGACGACGACAACGACTACAACAACAACAACAACAGCAACATCAGAGGATGTCTGGCAGCCATCGCCGTCGTCATCGTGGTGCTTCGGACAGGATCTTGGCACGCTCAGGGGCCACGACGATATAATCATCACACTCGACGTCGATTGGTCCGGTTACTGGGTGGCAACAGGCGCCAAGGACAACAAGGCGAAGCTGTGGAGGATCGGGCCAGGCGCTGGCGACGACAATACGTGCTATGCGACATTCTCGGGCCACGCCGAGAGCATCGGCGCGGTCGCGCTTCCCAAGACGATCCCGCCAGAGTCTTCGGCAGCGAGATCTGATCCGTCGGCCCACCCGCCATCCTTCTTGCTCTCCGGGTCCCAGGACCAGACCATAAAGAAATGGGAGATCCCCCGGACCCCGCAGCAGCAGGGCAAGAAGAAAAGCGGCACCAGGGCGCTTTTCACCCGCAAGGCCCACGACAAGGACATCAACGCCCTGGATATCCATCCGTCCGGCCAGCTCTTTGCGTCGGCGTCCCAGGACAAAACGGTCAAGATATGGTCGACCGAGGGCGAGGTGCAAGGCATCCTCCGTGGCCACAAGCGGGGTGTTTGGTCCATCAGGTTCTCGCCGGCAAACCTTGCCAGCATACAGGGCGACGATGGCCCCGTTGCCGGCAGGGGTGTCATCCTGACGGCAAGCGGCGACAAGACTGTAAAACTCTGGAGCCTGGCAGACTACACCTGCATGCGTACTTTCGAGGGCCACTCAAACACCGTCCTCAAGGTTATCTGGCTGCCCGTGCCGGAGGAAAAGGAGCGGCAGAAGAAGCACGTGCTCTTTGCCAGCGCCGGCGGCGACGGGCTCGTCAAGGTCTGGAACGCCAGCTCGGGCGAGACCGAATGCACGCTCGACAACCACGAGGACCGAGTGTGGGCGCTGGCAGTCAATCCATCCACAAACACACTGGTCTCTGGAAGCAGCGACTCGACAATCACGTTCTGGAAGGACACGTCGGTCGAAACCCAGGTCGTCGCCTCGCAGGCTGCGCTCAGGCTGGTGGAGCAGGAGCAGGAGCTCGAGAACTACATCAGGACCGACTCGTACCGCGAGGCCATCACCCTGGCCCTGCAGCTCAACCACCCTGGCCGTCTGCTGAGCATTTTCACGTCGGTTGTCATGACAGCTGCCCCCGAGGAGGGCAGCCTGAGCGGGATCGCGGCCGTGGACCAAGTTCTCGCCGCCCTGTCCGACGACCAGCTATTCCTGCTCCTGCTCCGGCTTCGCGACTGGAATGCGAATGCCCGGACAGCCCATGTCGCCCAGCGCATCCTCACGACCGTCATCCGCAGCTACCCGGCGTCCCGCATCTCTGGGCTTGCGGCGTGCGGCCGTCGAGGTGCGGGCGCAGGCCAGCGGAGCGTCGGCCAAGTGCTGCATGCCCTCAAGGTGTACACAGAGAGGCACTACAAGAGGCTGGACGAATTGGTGGACGAGAGCTATCTTGTCGAATACACGCTCGGGAAGATGGATGCACTGGCTCCGGAAACCGACGAGACTGATGCTGTCATGGGCGAGGCGCTCGTGGGATTCTGATATATGTATATATATATTTAATTTATAGAGAATGCTTAACCAAATGACAAATGCGCTGCAAACCAAGGATATGGTTGGTTGATAATCTATGCGTTGCTTGTGCCTTGTTGCTCTTGCTCTAGTCCCACCAAGAAAAAAAAAGCTCTTCCAATTACAATTAAAAAGCCTCAAATAAACACGAACCCATCCATCCCCCCTTGTTACAAAATTACACCAAAACAAACCTCCCCCCCCCCCATCACATTGCATACCATGTCAAAAAGACACGCATCAGAAGCCTTCGAAGACCTCATAGGAGTCGACTCCCCCGTCTCCAAGCGCTCGCGCCTGGACGCGACCCCGACGCCGGAATTCGAGCATGGCCCCTCGGCCTCTGGCAGCCAAAAGCCTGGTGCGAGCATCCAGGACGACTCCGACGACGACTCCGACGACGACGGCACAAACGCCTCCCGTCCCACCACGTCGCTCCGCCAAGCAGCCCCAACCGCTGGCTACGACGACCTCTATCTCGACACCATCGACCGCAACGTCCTCGATTTCGACTTTGAGAAGCTCTGCTCCGTCAGCCTGTCCAACATCAACATCTACGCCTGTCTCGTGTGCGGGCGCTACTTCCAGGGCCGCGGACCCAAGTCGCACGCCTACTTCCACGCGCTCGACGAGGACCACCACGTCTACATCAACCTCGAGACGCAGCGTGTCTACGTGCTGCCCGACGGCTACGAGGTCAAGAGCCACGCGCTCGACGACATCAAGTTCGTCGCCGACCCGCGCTACACCAGGGACGAGGTGGCGCTGCTGGACCGCCCCGTGGCCGCGGACAACAAGCGCAAGAGCTGGACGCTGCAGGGGGCAGAGTACACGCCCGGCTTCGTGGGCATGAACAACATCAAGGAGAACGACTACGTCAACGTGGTCGTGCAGGCGCTCTCCCACGTCTCGCCGCTGAGGAACTACTTTCTTCTCGAGGACTTTTCGTCCCCCGCCGTGGCGGCGACGTACTCGGAGCTCGTGCGGAGGTGCAGCACGCTGCTGCGCAAGGTGTGGAACCCGCGCGCGTTCCGCGCCCACGTCTCCCCCCACGAGCTGCTCCAGGAAGTTGCCCTGCGCTCCAGCAAACGCTTCACCCTCACCCAGCAGTCGGACCCCGTCGACTTTTTGTCGTGGTTCCTCAACAATCTGCACCTCGGCCTGGGAGGCTCCCGGACCAAGCCGGGGAGCTCCATGGTGCAGCGCGTCTTCCAGGGGAAGCTCAGGGTCGAGTCGCAGGCCATCACCTCGACGCGGCAGGACGTCCAGGACAGGCTTCGGTTCGAGGAGTCGGCCGACGTCAAGGAGGATCTCGCGCGCTTCATGCTGCTGACCCTGGACCTGCCGCCGCCGCCGCTGTTCCAGGACGAGCTCGAGGGCAACATCATCCCCCAGGTCCCCCTCACCACCATCTTGTCCAAGTACGACGGCCGCCGCGCCCAGGAGCACTTTGCCCATCGCAAGCGCTATCGGCTTGTGCACCCGCTGCCCCCGTTTCTGATCCTCCATGTCAAACGCTTCTCGCAAAACAAGTTTGTTTCTGAGCGCAATCCCACCATTGTTACGTTCGACCCCGAGGCCCTCGACGTCGCACCATACGTCGAACCACCTGCGAACCATGCTGCTGCTGCTGCTGCTGCTGCCCAAGCCGACGACGGCTGGGCCCCGGGCCAGCCTATCCTATATGACCTGGTCGCCAACATCGTCCACGAGGCGGTGCGTGCCAAGGAACTTGACGGCGTCGCGGATTCGGGCGAGGAGCGCAAGACGTGGAAAGTCCAGGTCAAGAACAAAGCAACGGGGGAGTGGGTCGTGTGCCAGGATCTCTTTGTCGAAAAGACCCAAGCCGAGCTGCTGTACCTGGGCGAGACATACTTGCAGATATGGGAGAAGAGGCGGGGCAAGAAGAGCACATTGTGAATATCAGAGCCTCTCACAACAAATAAAAATCGCATTATTTTCTTTTATTTTTTTTATTTTTTTTCTGGAACAAAATACAGCCATCGCATCCACTCGTCTGATCGCTCCCCATCTTCCCAGTGTGAAACAGACGCTTACAGGCATACCCATTGTCCTGTACCCAAAAAGTCCCCGTTGCAATCCCAGGCCAGTCCACTGGCCTCATAATGCCGGCCTTTTGCTTCATCAGATGCACCGCCCATATCCCTGCAACAATATCACAAGCAAGCATGCCTCCTTCGCTGACCGCAAGATTCATGGTTGGATCAACATGTGGTGGAAAACAAACATAACCCATCACTCCTCTTAGCATAGACACCGGAGCCTCCGATGCCATCGCAGATGGCCCTTGGTACAACAAGCAAGTAGTAATAGTGTACATCATCAAAGACAGAAAGATGGCCAGCCGCACGCGAACAAGAGACCGTTTGCGGCACGCCCTGCGACTGTCACGTTGTCTGGGAGCCCACTATGGCGCCATCTGCTCATCCACAGGCTTGGACTGCCGTTTGTCGCCCTGGCTGTGATTGTTGTTGCTGGCTCCTTTTTCGCGCCTCGACTCCTCGACCGCGACGCGCTGCTGGATGCTCGAGTCATGACTCTTGAAATCGATTTTGGTGTTTGCCGGGAAGTCCAGAACCTGCTTCATAGTTTCTCTGAGGGACCGAGTCAGTCAGCCTTGCATTATTATATTATATTATATTCATTCGTTCGTTCGTTCGTTCAATCATTCACTCATTCACTCGTTCATCCATCCATCCATCCATCCAACCTCAATGGGCACACGGGGACGTCGTTGTTGTGCTCACCGGATCTTCAGGACACGCTGACCATCAACCCTGGTCCAGATGCTCAGCGTGTCCTCCCCGTTGCGGATGCTCAACACAGCCCCACAAACATCCTTGGACTCGTCCCCAAACTGGTCGCCTATCAGGGCCAGCAGCAGCTCCTCCCAGTAACGGTCAGCGACGCCCTTTTTCATGCGCACGACCCACTTCCCCCCACTTCTGTTGACATCGTCCTCCCATATCGGACGGATGCCTTGCTTGAAGAGGTGGTAGTCGGATACCGGCGGCAGTGTCGACGGTCGCTTCAGGTGGCGGTAGACGGCGAAGAAATCCTCCACGGTGCGGACCGTGGCGATTCCGTGCAGTGTCTTTTCGTAGTCGTTATAGCCGGTGCCTTTTGGGAGTGGTGGCCGGAACCAGAACGACCATGTCTCCCTGAGGGCGTGTGAGGGCCGGGCCGGATCAGGCGGCGGGCTTGTTTCCGAGATGGACGCCATCGACGGGGCTTTGCTTGTGGATTTCTGCAAAGTCGGGTTGGTGTCGTCTGCAACAGAGCGCTCCGCGGTCGGGGTCTTGGCCCCAAGAGGAGGAGTGTCGAGCGGATTCACACCCCCCGGGGTCTTGGGGGTCTTTGCTGACCCGAACGAGGCAAACGCGCCGGAACCGAGCCCAAACGCAGTAGATGCTGCGCTGGACGGGGTGGCTAGCCCACCGCTTGGCGCGCCAAAGCCTGCTCGCTTCGGAGTGTCGACGCCGAATCGCTTGGGGAAGTTGTTGGAGGAGCCACGGCCGGACATGTCGCCATTAGGCGGCGTACCCGTGCTGTTTGCGCCATTGGACGACGTCGACAGAGAGAGTTTGTTGGAGCTAGTAAAAAACGAGAGCACAGGTGAGTGAGTGAGCCATTAAATCCCAATTATCATCCATCTCTATGGGATGCTCCCAGCCAGCCCTCCTTCCCGTCTCCTACAGTGAAGATTGGGACTCACTTTGTACGACGGGTCCATAGATTCTCCATTAAGAGGGCTCCTCTTGGGATGTGAAAGGGAAAAGGGGAGGAGAGAGGGGGGAGGAGGAGGCGGAGGAGGAGGAGCACAGCAATCCGGCGGTAAACAGTTGCGTTTCTCCCAACTTCACTTCACTAACACGGCGGTGGCGGCAGCGGCGGCGGCGGCGGACTCCGGGAGGTAGAGGGTAGCGCAAACGACGGGCGAGGTGACGGCAGCAGCACGCAAACGATCAGCCTCGGTCCTTGCACGATAGATCTGGCAAGGGTGCGTGCGTTTGCGGTACGTGGCGTAGCGGTGTAAAGCAACGCAGGGCAATTAAGGCGGTTTCGACTGAAGAAATGGTCGTGCTGGAGAGGATCGAATGGGCTGACTATGTGAGTATGCGTATGTGTGGAGAGAGGGAGGGGGGGGGGGGCGAAGAAGGGCAACAACGTGTCCGGGAACCGTGGAGGGCGGGCGAGTAAATGTGCGAGAAAGGCTTCTGTTATGATTAT
>JAOYNU010147385.1:0-21443 GCA_026745395.1 Tympanopsis confertula
TCCTATAGTTATAGAATAATCGGTAAATACTATTACTAGAAATTTCCGATATAATTATATAAATACTCGAGTCTTTCGTATAACTTATACTAAGTAAGTAATTTCTAATTCGGTAGGCTAATACCTTATCTCTATAGAGTTAAGGCTTCGGCTTAAGTAGGTAATTAGTCTAATTTAAGTCTTAGGAATCCTAGTTAATTTATCCTATTTTAATTTATCTACTAAATATAATAGTATAGCCCCGAATTCGTACGCCTTCGAAGTATCTATTTAGAAGAATAGTTTCTTTTCGGGATTAAAATAAATTAAACTAGTAATAGTAATAAAAGCCGATTTAATATCTTAAAATACTACTTATTCTTCTTTAGTTAATAACTATCCGGTAATAGTATACTATATTTTCCTAGATAAAGCTATTATTTTAAAGTCTAACTATTTTAGATCTCCTTTAGTTTATATTAGTTCTATATTATATTATTTAAATAAATCGGTATTCTTTTTTTATAATAGTTTAATCCGGGCTATATACTAGGGAATTAGGTATTATAGTTATCCGGTTATTTTAATAAATCTCTCTAGGTCTTTTAGTTTCTCTAAGAAGTAAATATTTTTAATAGCTATAATTCGGTTTTTTATATTTATAAGTCTAAAAATATTAACCTAGAATTTAAGAATTTCTACTAATAGGAATCCTAAGAACGATTTATCTAATAAGAGTAATAGGTTTTATTAGTCGAATTCGGTAAAAATAGTATAAAAATATTTTAAATAATCTACTTTTATTCGAGAATATATAATAATATCGTCGATAAAAATTCTTATAAAATCCTTATAGTATATTAGGATTAAGTTTATATACTATTATATATAGGTTAGTGAATTCTTAAATCCTATAAGTATTACTCTTAATTACTACTAGCCTCGATAGCTAATTATCGTAAACTATTCCTTATACTCTTTTATTATAAAGAATTAATAGAAGAACGACTATATATCGATTATTATAATATATTAATATCCTTATAGTTTATAGATAATATCCGATTATAGAGGTATAGGGTAAGTATCTAGGATAATAATATAATTTAATCCTCTAAAATCGACGACTATTTATCCTTATCGCTTACTATTTACGGTTTATTATACTACGAATATAAGAGCTCCGAAAAGAATTAAGTTATATACCTAGTCTATTAGTTTCTTCTCGTATATTTTATTTAATATAGTATTAAAGAAAACTTCTTCCTCTAGTTTTTAGTAGAATAGTCGTTAAGCGATTCGCTTTAATACGTAATCGGGGATTAATTATACTTTTATATATAGTTCCGATAAAAGCTAAATCAGTCTTAAGTCGATCTAGAGTTTAGGGAATATCTTAGTAACTTTAATTAAGTCCCTACTTAATATTAGGTCTAATAAGTCTTAGTATATATAGATTCTATTTATCGTAATTACTAATAGTAAGGATCTAATATATATTATCCCTATTTTACTTATATTTAGGGCGTAATCGGCTAATATATCGGCTATTTATTCCTCTTATAATAGGCTAATATTACGTAGAGTTATTATTTTATTTTTCGGATTATTTAAAGTTAATAGATTTAGAAATATTAAACTAGGCTCTTATACGGATTAAATAGATATTAAGTTTAGGTTTTTTAATTTTAAGTTAATACTTAAGCGAATTTATTTAATAGTATTCGCTAATAAACTAGATAAAAGAGTAATAGTTCCTAGTATATCCTATTAGTAGATAATTCGGGGCTACTTAGATAGGTTATAAATTATAATTAGGGAGTATTTACCTATTAGAGATCTATACCCTTCTCTTATAAATTTAAAGAGAAGGGATTATCTTTTAGCTAATTAGTTATTCGGATTAGTATCGTCCCTATATATTTAAATAAGATTATTAGATTTATAATTACTTTAGCTATTCGAATATTTCGATTTTAGTCGTATAAAAAAGTTAAAATAGTAAGTATATTTATACTTAAGATAGTAAATATATACGTTTTATAGTTAATAATAAATTTATTTAATAAGTTAAATTCTTCTCCGATTAGTATTCTAGTATTTAGATAATCTATAACTTAAGTACTTATCTATAATTTACTAATCGTATTTTATTTCTCTCCTAAAGTTAATATAGTCTATCTTTTTACGAAAAAGGAGAAAATAGCTTATCTACTTATTTATTATTTACCTATTCCGGATATTTTCCTTTATTTAGTTCTATTAAAGATTACTTTAGTTAACTTAAGTAGGAGAGATTTATCTACTAAATATTAGTATAATTCTATATCTACTATAGAATAGAGTAGGTATTTTTAGTAATCTAGTATCGGGATCTAGAAATAGGTATTTAAATATAGTATTTAAATAGGATTAGTAATCCTCTAGGGCTTAGAAATTACTATTACTAGGCTATAAGTTCCTTCTTACTACGAAACTTTATAAGGTTAAAACGGATATATTTCTTTATTTATTTTATTATAAAATATAGTAAAATAATTAAAGTATATATATTAGTAAATTTATTAGGATTCTAGATAAGATCTTATAGTATTTAGTTTATTATTATAGGATATCGGAGTAGTTATTAGGTAAGTAGATTTATTTTTACTCTAGTTAAAGTCTAGATATTCGTATTCTATTATATCTAAATCTTTATCTATAGTTAATAGTTCTTCTACTATTTCCTCGACTACTTAAAACCTTTAGTTTTTAAAGTCGATAATATAGGAATCCTCCTATAAATAAGAACTAATAGTAGTAATAATATATCTTATAATATTAGTTCTTTTTTTTCCCTAGAGTATTTTACGCTATTATAATCCGGATCTATTAGATCTACTATCCGGACCCGGGTTTTAGATATCTATTATTAAATCCGTATTATTCGGTTAGTATTATAACTAATAAGTACTAGATCGTTATTTACTAGTAGTAAGTCTAAATCGTTATATATTATAGTTATATCGGGGTCGATTTTACTATTAAGGTTATTAATATAATTTATAAGATATTAAAATTTAGCCGATATTAATTTATTCTCTTCGTAGTAGTCTAGGTAGTTCCCGGATATCCCTAATTACTTTAAGTTCTAGATATTTTCCTAAAGTTTATACCTAAAAGTCGTATTACCTTTTTAAGAACCTAGTAATAACTATTCTTTTCTACCTTTTTTATAGAAGAGCTAATATAATTCGAATTTACTCGATAGTATTTAGCTCGAGTCGGGGAGTATAGATTATTCTAATTAGATTAGGATCGATATTTCGAAATAGTATTATACTATAATTCCTAATAAGTTCTCCTAAGAATTCGATAAATCTTAGAGTATTAGTAGCCTAAGTAATAATATTTACTTTATAGAACGTATAATCGAGAGTATATATCTTATATCGAGCCTATTATATTACTATATTTAGGTTTATAAGTTATCGGTTCTTTAGTAGATTTTTCTAAATATCTATAGCTTATAGGGTATTTTATTCCTAGTTTTCGTTTCTAATAAATTATAAATCTAAAGCGAAGCGATTTTATTTATTAAGATTTTAGGTATACTAGTAATTTATATAACTTATAAGACTCTTATATAGGTTTCCGGCTATAGTAAAGCGAGTAAGGGATCTACTCCTCGCTATCTAGGTTATAGTACTAATAAAAGTATCTATATTCTTAAAAATATTTTTTTTTTATATTATATTTATCTTACTTATCCTTTTTTATAATATATAATAAGTCGAATACCTTTAGCTCTTTAGTTTTAAATAATATATCTAATTTATCTTATAGTTTTTAATACTTATAGAATTAATATCGCTTATTAAGCGAGTTATCTAATAAGTCTAGGTCGTTATTAGGATTATTACCCTATCCGTAATACCTTTAGTATAGTAGGGGGTCCTATTAAGGATATCTAAGCCTATTATTATTATCCGAATTACTACTTCTATTATCCGATAACTTTTTACTTAGGATTCTTAGGATATATTATTTATATTATCTTCCTAATAGAAGGGGAGTTAATCTATTTCGGGTAGCCTTTTATATAGCCTAGTCTTATAGAAGTATTATTAGGATATTTCTAATCCTTAGTATAAAAATTATATTTAACTAATAAATTACTTTAACTATATTATTAAGTAGTTCTAATAACTCTTTTCTAAAAAAGACCGGTTTTTCTTTAATTATATAAATTAATCCCCTTTTATTAATTATTTCGGGCTTTACCGATTTATCTTTAATAACCTTTTTCTTTTAGTATCTTCAGCTATTAGAGGGTCCGGGGTCCGAGGGGTTAATTCTTAAACTATTACTAAATAATATATCCCCTCCCCCCGATTTAGTAGTTTTAATAAGATTAATTAGTATATCTTTTTTATTAATTAAAAGTTTTTCCGGGTTAATTAGATTATTCGTTTTAATAATTAATATATTTTCTAATAGAGATATAAATAATTCGTATTAGTTCTTTAGTTTTTATATTTATTTATAAGTAAATCGTAAATTAACTTCTATAAGTCGATTTAATTAAACTAAAATTAACTTATTTAGAGAAAATACTTCGAGTTCGCTAGTAGATAGAATTCGTAAGTACTTTTCTTTAGTAATTTACTTATTTCTATTTATTATAGGTTTTATAAGGAATACTTTTAATAAGTAGTATATTACTTATACCGGCTTATACTAGAATCTCGTCTAGTTCGTATAATTTTCCCTTCTTTTATAGGCTACTATATTTACTATAAATCCTTCTTATAGCGCGGCGGTAAGGCCTATTTATATTTACTAGGGATCTCGAGTAGTTTTCGTCGTAGCTTTACTCGATCCTAAATTTAAAATAAACTAGGATAAGTATTAGGCTAAATCTAAGCTTATTATTAAATTTTTAGAACTATTATCGTATTTTCTATAGTAGTAATTATAAAATTAGTTAAATCCTTTTATTTAAATCCTTCCTCCTACTAATAGTACTAGTATTATATAATATTCGTATAAAGAAATTAGATTTAGAATAGTAGTAAGTAGTAAATTATAAAAAACTATATCCGCTACTCGACCTAAAGTACTAAATATACTATCTAATTCTTAGGCCGAATTAATTACTTTATATTACTTATTTTTAACGATTTCTTTAATATTTCGTATAAAATAGTTCTTTTTAATTTATTTTCCTAGTTCGTTAAAAGCTAATAGGAGTCGACTCGATTACCGAGTAGCTTTCGGGGTAATAGTATTAAGTTATAATTTAATTAATATATTTAAAAATTATAACTTTTAGGTTCTAGATAATCCTAATAATATATATATATTTTAAATTTATTTTTATATTAAAATATATCCGGTAAAAGTAAATTATTATTAGGTAATAGTAAATTATTCTCGAATAGTTTCGTAATAAGTAATCTAGAAGATAATTATATCCTCTATTATTTTAAGATTATTTATTCTAATTACCGAAATTATAAACTACTTTAGTAAAAATCGTTCTTAAACGATCTCCTATAATCTTCGATAGATCTATAAGATCTATCGAATATTATAGGTTATAGTAGGAATAGGGATCTCGAGTTTAAATAGTCTTTTAATTAGTATAACTAAATTAGAAGCTAGATTAATTAGGATTATTTATACTCGAGGGCTATTCGGGCTTAATTACTTAAGAAGTAAGAGTATCCTAGATTACTTAATTAAGAGATTTCTCGATTTTAGTAGTACTACTATTTAATATAATAGATATATATACGTATAAGTATAATTACCTTTATTATAATAAACTAGTATAAGTATTATAAAATATAATATAAATTCTATATCTTCCCTCTTCTTATACTATATTCTAGCTCTAACTATATAATTTTAACCCTAATTATATAGGATATTCCCTAGGAGAAGGTAATTAGGTTCGTTAGGCATATAATTAGACTAGATTACCTATAATTAGGCGTAATTAAGCCTAATTATACTCGATTAGGCTTAATTATACTCGATTAAGCCTAATTATACTCGATTAGGCCTAATTAGACGTAATCGAGCCTATTCTAACTAGTCTATATAAATATAATATAGGAAGTTAGAAGATATACTAGATATAACTTACTTAAGTTATATCTAAGCTCGCTTAGATTAACTTTAATCTAAGGGAACTAACAACGGAACGGTATACTCACTTTATTATACTATTAGGCCTCGGCTAGCTTAATAAGTTTATCGCTTAACGAAAGATCGGAGGGATCCTAGTAGATATAAATACTATCTTTTATCGTAACTAAAGGTAAAGATCTAATATAAGTTATACTTATTTTACCGGTATTTAGAACCTAGTTAGCTTAGATATCGGCTAACTTATTTTCTACTAATCGGTCGTTATTTAGCTTATCTATAACTATCGTATTAGATTTATCGGAGTTAGCCGGATTCGGATAGGTTAAGTTAAACGAGTAAACCCGTCTAATTATACTTAAAAGTAGATTAAATAATAGAGTAATAGTTCCGAGGATTTCTCGCTAGTAGATAATTTATAACTATAAACCTAGGTTATAAATATCTACTAGGGAATATTCGCCTATTAAAGATCTATACCCTTCTCCTATAAACTTAAAGAAAAGGGATTATCTTTTAACCGGTAGGGGATCTAGATTAGAAGTATTCTAGTACTACCCGGTAGAATAGTAATATTAGTAATAGTTTTAATTTTATAGATATCTCGATATTAATTATAGGAGAGGATCGGAATAATAATAGAGTTTATAATAGGAATAATAAATATATACGAGGTATAATCGATAATTAACTTATTTAGAATATTAAATTCCTCTCCGATTAGGATTCTAATATCTAATCGGTTTATAATTTATACGCCTATTTATAATTTACCGATTATATTTTAGAGTTTTCCTAAAAAAGATAAAGTTTATCCTTCTATAAAAAGTAAAAAAATAACTTATCCGATTATAATCTAATTACCGATTCTTATAATATTTCTTCTTTTAGTCCTATTAAAGATTATATTAGCTAGTTTTAGTAGGAGAGATTTATCTACGAGGTATCGGTATAATCTAGTATCTACTATAGTATAAAGAGGATATTAGTTATAATCGAGGTTTAGGATATAAAAATAAGTATTTATATATAGTATTCGAATTAGATCGGTAATTATCTAGGGTTTTAATACGATAAATACTAGCTAAAAGTTTTAGCCTCGGCGTATCGCTCTATAATATCGTAATAGGTAATTTTTCTTATCCTCTTTATAAGGAAATACTTTAAAGTAATTTAGATAAGTATAGTAATAAATATATTACGATTTTAGATAAAATCCTATATTATTAAGATCGTCTTCTAGGCGTATAGGATTAGTAGTTAGGTAAGTAGATTCGTTATCCTCCTAGTTAGAGTTAAAGTATTCGTATTCCCCTTTATCCGAGTCTTCGTCTAATATTAAGTATTCTTCTACTATTTCCTTAATAATTTAGAATCCTTAACTTTTAAGATTAATAATATAGGAGTCCTCTTTAGGATAAGTACTAATAGTAATAATAGTATAACTAGTTATATTCGTTCTTTCCCTTCCCTTAAAGGTAGTTCGCTATCGGGAATTAGATCCGTTTATCCTTCTTTTTTATATTTAGTTTTACCTATTTTAGATTAGTTCTAACTTAGTTAGCTAGTATTTATAGTAGTCCGGGCCGTATCGATACCTATTATTAGTTTAGCGGAGTTATTATAGGTTATAGTCTTATTTCGGTTAGTCTTACTATTTTAATCGATAATTAAAATCTTATTCGGTTATCGGCTAGCCGAAATTAGTATACTTCTATTATAGCGTTCTATTAGGCTCGTATACTTCTTAAATTACTCTAAGTTTTAGGTATTTCCTAGATATTCTTAATTAAAAGTCGTATTACTTTCTTAAAAAACTACTAATAATTATATATTTCTATCCTTCTTATAATAGTACTAAAGTAGTTCTAATTTAATTAATAGTATCTAATTTAAATCGAGGTATATAAATAGTTCTTATTAGGTTAGGATCGATTTTACGGAATATCGTTATATTATAGTTTCTAGTAGGCTTTCTAGAGAGCTCGATAAATCGTAGAGTATCTATTACTTATAATATAATATCTACTATATAGAAAGCGTATTTAAATATATAAAGTTTATATCGGGCTTATTATATTACTATATCTAGGCTTATAAGTTATTATTCTCTTAATAGGTCTTTTTATATAGTTATTATTCGAAAAGTACTATAGTTCTAATTCTTATTTCTAACTAATTAGGGATTTAGTATATAGTAGTCTTCCTCGTTTAGGTTTTAAATATACTAATAATTAGTATAGCCTACGAGACTCTTATATAGATTTCCGGCTATAGTATATCGAGTAAGGGATCTACTCCTAGTTATTTAGTTTATAGTAGTAATAAAAGTATTTATATTTCTAAAAATATATCTTTTAGTATTATATTTATCCTACTTATCTTTTTATACTATATATATCGGATTAAATACTCCTAGTTCTTCGGCTTTAAATAATATATCTAGTTTATCTTATAATTTATAATAATTACGGGATTAGTAGTACTCGTTATCGGAATAATATAATAAATTTAGGTTATTATTTAGCTAATTATTTTATCCCTTATAATACTAGTAAAGTTAATTATAGCGTCGGGGATATCCGGGTTTTTTATTATTATTAGAAGAACTACTACTACTTTTATTTAATAGCCCTCCGTTAAGTATCCGTTAGGCGCGCTATTCGTAATATCTTTTTAGCGGCGGGGGAGTTAAACTAATTTAATTAATTTACTATATAGCCTATAATTATAGTAAATTAGTAGGAATATTCGTAATACCTAGTATAACTATAATACTAAAGTAAGGCTTTATTCTATAAATATTTCCTAGTAAGATAGGAGGATTTTAGTCGGGGTATATAAGGTATTCTTTTATTATATAAGTCGAGTCTTACTCGTCGGCTACTTCTAATTTAATCGACTCCTCTTTAACGGTTTTCTTTCCCCGATATTATTTAAACCCGGATAGCCCTAGTTCTATAGAATCGGTTCCCTACTAGTTAGATTCTAGTAGATCCTTATCTCTTAATTCGATTAGTACTTCTTTTTTATTTAGAAACGGTTTTTTTAGTTTTTCTATATTTTAAATAATTTTAGTAATTAATATATTAGTAAGTAATAATATAAAAAATTCGTATCTACTTATTAATTTTCTAATTTATTTAATAGTTAATCGGAGATTAATTTCTATAAGTCGGTTTAGTCGATTTAGAATTAAGTAATCGGGGGGAGATACTTCTAACTCGCTAATAGATACGGTTTTTATATATTTATTTTTAATAATTTACTTATTTCTACTAATAGTAGGTCTTATAAGGAAAGATATTAATAAATAATATACTACTTATACTAATTCGTATTAGAATCTAGTTTTATTAGTTTAATTTTCCCTACTTTTCCGAGCTATTATATTAACTCTAAATCCTTTATATAAGGATATAGTAGGGCCGATATAGCCTAGTACTAGTTTACGGAGAGCTCTCGTTATATTTCTACTCGAATTTAAATTTAAATTAAATTAAAATAATTATTATACGAGGTCTAGACCTATAGCTATATTTATTACTAGTATATTACTTATTTAGTTTAGGCGGGATCGGTACGAAATCGGGATTAATATAGAAAGTAATTTATAAAATACTATTTCTACTCTTCGGCTTAGTATACTTAGTAGGCTATCTAATTCCTATACCGAATTAATTACTTCGTATAATTTAGTTCTAAAAATATCCTTAATTTATTAGTATAAATAATTCCCTTTTATTTTTTTTTTAATTTTTTAAAAAACTATTAGTATTCTACTCGCTTACTTAATTATTTTTTAAAGTAATTATATCGATTTAAAATTTAATTAATATATTTAGTAGCTATAATATCCGAGTTTCGGATCTTCCTAGTAAAGTATATATACTCTAAATTTATCTCTATATTAAAGTATATCTAGAGAATAGATATTATCGCTAAATAAAGGTAAACTATTCCCGAGTAATTTCGTAGTATATTATCTAGAGGATAAATAGTTTTTCTAGTACTTCTATATCCCTATCCCTAACGAGATTAGCTATAATCGACTTCGATATTACCTATTCCTAGTATAGTTCTCGGAGTTATTAATAAATTTAAAAGACTTATTAAATATCCTAAGTTATAGTAGGAATAAAGGTCTCGAATTTAAGTAATCTCTTAATCGGTATATCTATATCGGAGGCTAGATTAATTAGAACTATTCGTACTCGAGGGCTTTTTAAGCCTAATTATTTAGGAGGTAAGAGTATCCTAGATTCCTCGACTAAGATATTTCTTAATTTTAGTAGTACTACTATTTAATACGATAGATTTATATACGTATAGGCGTAATCGCCCTATTTATAATAAACTAGTTTAAGTATCGTAAAATATAATATAAATTCTATATCCCCTCCTATCCTATACGGGGAATATATAATTTATATAGAATACTTAGAGATCTTACCTAATAATACCTAGATCTAGCTAGATCTAGGCTAAATCCTTACTAATCTACTTAGATTATACTATACTCTATATAGATCAACTAATCCATATAGTTATAGCACGATATTACAAGTCACTCTTAATTTATATTCTGTCATATATATAATATACTAGATAGTATACTAAATATAAATAGGGCCCATAAGAAAAATAGGGCTTAATTATTAAGAAGAGTTATATTTTATAATATACTATATAGACAATTATACTATATAATATAGTATTATATAAAATAAGATATAAAAAAAAGTATAATTTATAAGAAAAGTAGAGTTATATTTATATAATATACTATAATAGTCTATATTACTATCATTAAAGTATATTATTAGATATTATATAATAGACCCACTTTTAGACCTACTTTTAGACCTACTTTTTAAAATTCTATTCTTTTACTATATAGTATAAATTACTATATTTAAACTATATTATTAATTATAATAATATAGACCCACTTTTATTAGACCTACTTTTATCATAGGGTTAACTATTAATATTAGACCTACTATTATAAACAACCCTACTTTATATATATTTATTATACTAGTATATGTATTTATAGATATTTATAAGTTAAATTATTATTAAATAATTTAATCTTTAAACCTATATATCTCGTAAACTACTAGATATCACGTAATAAAAAGTCACTAGCTATAATCGTCTATTTTTTCTCTATATTTTAAGCTAGCTTAAGAAATAATCTATTTTTAAAAGTAATTAGTAATCGATTACTGATTATAATAATCGATTATAATAATCAGTAATTAAAAGTAATCACTAATTATAATAATCAGTAATCAGAAATAATCACTAATTATAATAATCAGTAATCAGTAATCAGAAGTAATTACTGATTATTTATAACTCAGGATATAGGGTTAGATATCTATATTAGTAATAAGTTAATAAGGGTAGTTCTAGGGTCTAAAAAGGTATTACCTATTAGGTATACCTTTAAGACGGGTAAGGGCTTTATAAAAGCTATTTATATATATTTAGCTATAATTAAACTAATTATTAATAAGAGTATAGTAAAGTAGTTAACCCTTATAAATATCGTAATTATCCTAGACTTCTTTATCTATATTATCTTAAAGAAGATCTAGTACCGAAAAAAAGATAAGATTATAAATAATAAGGTTTACGCCCTAAATAAGTAGGTTATAACCCGAATTATAGATAACGATTTCTACTTAGGTAGAAACCCCTAAAAAATCGGTAAAGTATTACCCTAAAAACTAATAAAACTACCTAGAAAAGGTAATAATACGATTATCGTATTCTTAGTAAAAACTAATTCTAAAAAAGAGCTAGAAATTAGCTTTACTAGGGGTAAAGTAAAAAGAGTATAGTTTATCTACTAAAAGATAGTATATTCGTAGCTAGATACTCTAGTTATAACTTATAAATATATAGATATTATTAAGCTAATTAGGATTAGCCTTTATAAAATTAAATAATTAGTAGATAAAATAGTATATATAGTATACGATAAATCGAAGTTATTAAAATATACCCCTAAATATTATTAGCTTTATAAGGTTATTCCTAGAAAAAGGTTAGCTTTAGATATATCCTCGAATAGATTTACTTTACCTATAGCGCGATATATAGTTTAAATAATAGATAATACTTCTAGGTTTAAGAAAATAGTTATTATTATAAGTAAAATTAAAGTAATAGATTAGTACTTAGCTTTATTAAAGATATTCGTAGTAGAATCTAAGACCCTAGTAACCTAGATTTAGTATAATAATAGTACTAATATTAATATTAATACTATTAGAGAATATTACTTAAAGAAGGGTATTAGGCTAGAACTTACCTTAACTTTTTCCCTAGAGTAGGATAATATCGTAGAAATAGGATTTAGAATAATCTTTACCCGGATACGATTAGTAATAATTAATAAAGAAATCCCCTAAGAATTCTAGCTATATACGCTAAAAGTATACGTAGACCTAGTTAATTATATAGTAAATAAGGCCGTAGTAGAAAATAAAACCCTTATAAAGATATATTAAAACTATATTAATAAGTATAAATTTAAACTACTATTACCCGACTTACTTAGTAAAATACTAGTACTAATAGCTTAGCCGAAACTAGATTAACCGAAAATCCTAAGAAGTAAAATCGTAGAAGGATTATTAATAGTAGTAATTCGAAAACCGAGGCACGAGGGGAGTCTAGTAAACTAATAAAGTTTAGGGGCTATAACTTATATAAAATAGCCTTAGACTTATCTAAGAAAGTTATTATTAGTTATAATATAAAGTTCTACGAAAAACTATAAATTATAAATCTAAATAAAATCGTAAAAACTTTATATATTTTAATAATATTTAGGCTACGAAAAGACTATAATTAAGTCGGTACTATAAATAATTAAAAACTCTACTAAAAGGGAGTATTAGTTAAACCTAGTAATAAAGTATTAGAATAAAGGTATAAGAGTAAAAGGGAATTTAAAACCGACTTAAATACGGATAAAAAAACTATTAATAATAGTAAACTTAGTATAACTAGTAGTATAAGCGGCGAGGACTTTAACCCCTACGAGAATAACCTATTTATAGGGTTTTCGATAACTAATTAGAAATTATAGGTTTTCTAGGTTAATAATAGCGTATTTATAGGCCTATATTTAGAAGCTAATCTAGATATATTTAACTATTAAGAGGCTATAACTAGGCCTAACTACTAATAGTAATTATAAGTCCTAGAAGCGGAAATTAAAATACTACTAAAACGAGGTATATTTAAATTTACTTAAGAACTAGGTAAAAATATAATTAATAATAAGATAATTTATAAATAGAAAAGAGATATAGATAATTAGGTTACGAGGTATAAAGTACGAATAGTTACGAGAGGATTCTAATAGTATAAAAGGACTAATTATAATAAATACTATATAAGTATAGTTAAGTCTACCTCGTAGAGAATACTACTTATAATTACTATTTCCCTAAATTAAACTAGATATTAAATAGATATAATAAAGGCTTACCTACTAGGAGACCTCTACTATATTATCTTTATAAGGGTTCTACTATAGATCTAGAGGTATATAATATAATACCTTAAAAAAGCGGTAAAATATAGCTTTACTAATTAAATAGTAATAAGAGTAGCTAAACCCCTTTACGGCCTAAGATAAGCCGGGTTCGAGTAGTAGTAAAAGCTATACTTAATATTAAAAAACTTAAGTTTTAAACTAAATATATACGACTTAGTAATTTATACGGATAAGCTAGTCGGCCCTATTAATACTATATTATAAAATTAGTAGACGGGGTTAATTATTATTAATACTTATATTAACGATTTTATTATAGTAGGTAAAAGCGAGGTAGGCTTAGAAAGCCTAACTAGAGATCTCTACTAGAACGTATAAGGATATAGGTACGGCTAGGTAGATATTTTATGCGTTTAGGGGCTAGCTAGTAATACCTAGGTATGACGGCGTATCTACTATAGGCCTCCTAGATAGATATCTACTATAATTAAAGAGTATTATAATAGATTTAATTAAGTAATTATAATACGATTAATCTAGTAGTAGGGTTTAGTAATATCTAGGCCCTAACTAGTTATAGTTACCTCTACTAAATCTTATAGGTTATAAGCTTAATAATTATATAAGAAGAAGGCGTAGGTTAAAAAAAATTAATTACGAGAGCTTTATAGCGATACGGTTTAGAATACCCCGGAAGAGGGTATAATAATAAGTACCGAATAGCGCGTCTAAATATTAGAAATAATACGATAGAAAATAGATTAATCTATAGGGATATAGCTAGTATCGTACTACTAGTATATTAAATAGGTATATTAGTAGAGGATATCTAGGTATCTAAAAGATATAAGAGGATATATAGGGAACCTTTAGTATAAGTATACCGCGTAGTACTAGAGTAGTAACTTAAAGCTATAATATCTATAGTATATAAACTAGAATACGATTAGCGCGTACCTATTATAAATAACTATAGATTTAGTAACTTATTAGATAATTAAAGCGTAGCGGGTTTAGCTTTATCTATATTCTCGATACCTTAGAGATTAGTAGTAGTATTAAATACTTAGTATAAGTAAGTAGTACCTAAATATATCTATAGGTTAAATACGTAGTATAACGAAGTACTATATTAAAACCCCTACTTTAGATAAAACCTACTATTATTAGAAATAAGTATCGACTCTCGGGTAGAGGATTAGTTAAATAATACCGAATAAGTAACCCTAAAAGCTATACTTACTATAAAAGAAGTTAAGAAATAGAAGATCGAGTACTTAAAATAAAAGAAACTAGTAAGAGCTAACGATTAAATAGTCTAGAAGTAGATAGTTAAAAGGGTTTTTAGGATAATCTCGATCGACCTAAATAAAAGAGAACTAGTTAATATAAACCTATCGGTAGATACTTATATAGTAATTTAGTTTCTAAATATAATTAGTAGTAGGCTATATAATACTTTTACCTACTATAAATTATTATATAATATATAAACTAGACTTAATATAATAATAAAACTTATACTTACTTAAGAAATAATAATAATATAGGATAATATAATTAATTTAAAAATAATAAATAACGAAATAGCTAATTAGTTTATTACTAGAGTAGAATAGATATTCGGTAAATACTAACCTCTTTTTAATATAGATATAGATATATATATACTAAAGCTTTAGTAAAAGGTTATACTAGCTAATACCTAGAACTAGTAATTATAGTATTAATAGTAAAAGACGTTATTACCGATAACTAAGGAATATACTATAAAATAGTATAATTAATTAGAGAAGTTAATTAAAATAAAATACTATACGGAAACTAAAGTAGAAATAAAGATAATAGTAGTAGTAAAGATAAAAAAAAAGCGACGATAAGAAGTCTTATATACTTAATAATAAGGTAAGTATAATATACTACTATTACGGCCGGTAAAGCTATAAGAAGTATAAATACTATACTATTAAGTATAAAAATAGTATTAATTTACTAGATAATAGTATAAAAAAACTTTCTAGTAACTCTAAGGGTACTACTAATAAGAATACTAATAATAATAAAGAGATAACCTATTATAAATATAAATAGAAGGGGTACTTAAAGAAAGATTACTTATAGAATAATATAGTATAATTATAGGGCTAAGCTATAGAAGAACCGTAGGGTACTAACCTTAGGATTAATATAGGTATTTAGGGGGGAGAATCGATTAATTAGGCTATAATAGTACCTAGTTATATAGTCCTAATATAAAATAAGTTAAAGTTTTAGATATTCGATATAGGCTCGGATATCTATATTACGAATAGTATAATAACTATCGTAGAAGGTATAGCGAAGCGACTCCTAGAAGGTTATAACTTTATAATTAGTAGTAGGATAATCGCTATTACCTACTCGTATATAGTATTAATTATAATAGTAGAAGAAAAAGAGAATCTTAAAACCCTTATAAGCCTTTTAAATATTATTATAATACCGAACTTCTTATATTATATTATATCCGGTAAGAAGTAGTACTAGAGAAATAGTAGACTAATCGGCCTCGATATCCTCGCTTCGAATAGTATAAAAGTAGTATTAGTATCTAAAAGAAGCTTTTAAATTAGTAAGTACTCGGAAAACCTTAAATTAAGTAAAATTATACTAGAAGTAATAGTAATAATTAGGCTAAGTACTTATCCGGTAAATAAAAAGAAATAATACCTCGTATTTATAAACCGAGAAGCGGAGAAAGTCTAATTTATCTATAGAAGGCTCGCCTACCCTAGACTAAATACACTAGTAATAACTTATAAGTATACCGATATCGAGGAATTAAATTAGATAACTTTATATAAAGTTAAGCGATTAGCTAATAAGATAATTTATTTACTATAATATAAATCGAAATCTCTAAAATATACCCTAAAGTACTAGTAGGAGAAGGAGTATCCTAGGGAAAGGTTTAGTATAAGATATATTATTAAATAAACCGGTAAGCTTATCTAGAAAGTACGTAGTTTAGGTTATAGATAATACTTCTAAGTAATAAAAGGTTAGTATTACTAGTACTAAAGTAGAAGTAACTAGAGAGGTCTTAACGATCTTAAAGACCTTCTTAACCGAAATAGAGATTTTACTAACTTAGATAAAGTACGATAACGGAATAAATATTAGTATCGGAGTAATTAGTAAATATTACTATAGAAAAGGGATTAGATTAGAACCTACTTTTATATACTCTTTAGAATAAAATTATATTACTAAATTTAAGTTAAGAACGATCTTTATAAAGACTTAGTCGGCTATAATTAATAGAAAAATACTTTAGGAGTTTTAGCCCTCGGTACTAGAATCCTATATAGATCTAATTAATAATATAACTAGTAAAGTAATAGTAGAAAATAAAACTCTAGCTAAAATATATAAAGCGTAGATTTACTATTATTAGCCTCGCTTATTACTTTTAGATATTATTAGTAAAGTAGCGCCTTTCTAGGTTAAACTAAAGCTAGATTAGCTATAAATCCTAGGAATTAAAGTAGTAATTAGAGTAATTAATAATATAAAGGGGAAGGTAGAGGCTAGAGGCGAGTTTAATATCCTTATAGGATTCTAAAGGTATAATTAATAAAAAATAGCCCTAGAAGTAATAAAGAAGATCGTAGTTAGTAGAAATATAAAGTTTTATAAAGAACTCTAGGTTATTAACTTTACGAAAGTAACGAAGACCTCGTATATACTTAAAACCTTTAAACTATAGTATAAGCCTATACTAATCTTAATACCTAATTAATATACTCGCCGAGGGGGAGTTAGAGTTAGGAATAAAGAAATAGAGGATAACGATATAATAGTTAGCGATAAATAAGTAAATTAGTATAAAAATAGCCTTTTTAATAGGGTATCTATCGCGGATTAGAACCTAGAAGTATTTAAAGTACTAGATAAAATATTCGCTAATTTCTATACTAATAGGGTAGAGTTTGATTAGCTAAACTATTATACGGCGATAATAGGCCTAGATTACGAATAATAGCTAAAAGTATATAATACTAAATTAAAAATACTAACTAATTATAGGATATTATATTTCTAAAATAACTTTAAGAATATTAATATTATCGATAGTAAAATTATATATAAAGTTAAATATAATACCGACGGTAAAATCGTTAAATATATAATACGAATAGTAGTAAGAGGCTTCCGGTAGTAAGTAGGGGAGGACTTCGATAACTACTATATAAGTATAGCTAAGTTAGTATTATAGAGGATTTTTTATTAATAGTAATAGCCTTAGGCTAGAAGAAGATTTAAATAGATATAGTTAGGGTATACTTTCTAAAGGACTTTTACTATA
This sequence comes from Tympanopsis confertula, assembly GCA_026745395.1. Classification (NCBI taxonomy): domain Eukaryota; kingdom Fungi; phylum Ascomycota; class Sordariomycetes; order Coronophorales; family Scortechiniaceae; genus Tympanopsis; species Tympanopsis confertula. The sequence continues at coordinate 17,985 of JAOYNU010147385.1, forward strand.
TAATCTATATATTAGTACCGTTTTAGATCTATTAGTATATAATAAAGAACCCTAAGGAAACTAAAAAGCGTAAATACTATAAGGATTAGAAAATTATAGAGGTAAAGAAACTATTCTATAGTTTAAAGTAAACTAAATTCGAGTAGTAGTTATCAGGGCACGGGGATGCCGTGGCTAGCACCGTAGTAAAGGAACAGGTTAGTAGGTTATATAACTATATATTACGTAACGTGCGTAGGGCTAGAAGCTTATCTTCTAGCCTACTAGTATAATATAACTTAGAATAATTAACGCTCTTTATATATAATAATATACCTATAGTAAAATCTTATATAGTAGTACTATATCGTTACGATTAATTCTATTATTTCTAATAATTTAATAAGATTAATAATCCCCTATAGCTTTTAATTTATATTAAGTATAAATCGGAATAAATACCGGTATAAAGAAATTACTAACTAACGAATAATCGTATAAATCGTATAATTATATAATACTATAGCTAGCCGAAAAACGTAGATAAGTATAGAATAATTACTAATAACTAATAATCCGCTATAGAGAATAACGAGATCCTAGTTACTATAACCCTAAATATCGCTTTTATAGTAATTAAGATTATAATCGGCTAACTATATAGCTACCTTCTTCGAACTCGACGTATACCGATAACCTCGGAGTTATATACTACTACCTAGAGAACTTAGATTATTTATAAACTTAGTTAAGACCTAGATCTATTCTATATAAACGATTAGTAACTCGAGAGTTAAATCTAAGTCTACTAATACTCCCCGATTAGACTTATTAAATACTATCGAGCTAATAAAAATACTACTTATATTAATATAAATACTAGTTCTATCTACTCTTATACTATTATACTAAAAGAAATATTTATAGATCTAGTCTCCTAGATAATATATTAATTTATTAATTAAACTAACTACTTAATTACTATATATACTAAATTAAACTATACTTCTTAGGCCTAAATCGTATTCGAATAATTTATTATCTACTTTAATAGTACTAGGCTATTTATTTATATCGCTACTTTAATAACCTATACCGATTACTAATTTATATCGATTAATAATAGTAGCCCTATAACTTTAAAGAACGAATATTCCGTAAAACCTAGGCCTAGTACTATAAATTTAATAATAATCTATAGATATTTAGCTAGAAGGCCTCGATAAATTATAGTACGAACTTAATAACCGAATAGAGATATAGAACGTAGAATTCCTAAATAAGACTATACTAGTAGTCTATAATAGACTATCTATAGATAGTTTTATTAAATATATATATAAAAGAATAAATATTTAAAATAGCGGAATATACTAGAATTAAAATAAATTATAATCTACTTATACTAAGTACTAGGTATAATTATAATACTACTAATCTATTTATTTACCTATTCTATTTATAATCGTACTTAGAGAAATACTAAGTATATATACGCTAGAAAGATCGCTTTTTTAATCTATTTACTTATTACTATATAGTTTATATTAGATATTATAACTTAATACTATTATAGAAAATACTACTATATTTAATATTAATAACTATTCTATAGGACCTAGTAGGTATAGGAGATATCTTTAATAACGAACCTATTAGGCTATTATCGGCTTTTATTATAGAACTAGAATACCGAAATCGCTTCGAATACGATAAAAGCGTAGTCCTAATAGAAATTATCTATAATTATTCTCTAGGAGGACTACCTATTAATATTCTAAGATTTATAGGTATAGTACTTATAAAGGATAAACTACCTACTAAAGAGATCCGATAATAGGTTTTCGATACTAGTAAGTCGTAGAAACTAAAAAATATTATAAATTTCGATAATTAGAAGGCTAAATTTAAGTATAACCTTAATAAAGTAGGGTTATTTATTATTTATATTTTTATAATTATTAAAAATACTAGCTATAAAAGTATAGAACTAAATATATAATTTCTTTACCTACGAAATCTAGCTAATATATATTCGAATAGGTATAAACCTAGTTTAATTATAAGTATTAATTAAATCTAATTCCTCTCGTTTTACTAAAGATATTATAAACGAGGTATTTAATAATTAGACTATTCTAAATATTAAATTAGACGAGTTTATATCCTAATTCCTAATTTAGTTTTACTAAACCGCCTTTAATACTTAAAAACTAGGTTAGCTATACCTAATAGCTAACTAGATAATCTAAAAGCTAAAAGAGGCTATTCGTAAGCGTTACCTTTATTTCGCTAATTAATTAATTAAGATAGAGTATATAAATAGATTAACCGAGAGGGAGTAGTTTAATAAGATAATATTAATACTATATAAATTAGAAATATTAAATATTAAGAAATATAATACTCCGAAAAATAATAATATTAACTTTTTAGATAATAAATAGGGTAATAATTAATATAGTAATACTAGTACGAATTAATCTAGAAAATATAAGAGTCCCGCTAGGGATAATAAAAATAACTACTAGTCCTCTTTAGCGCCTACTAATAAGAATAAATAGACTAGCCGATAAGGGTCTAATAGCTTATATAAAATATATAAGAAGAGATATAGTAGTAAGTATTAGAGTACTAATAAAATAAAGTAGCCTAAGAACTAGAAGGAGATCCTAGACTAGAAAAGGATCTAGTATACCTAGTAATAGGTAGATCGATAAGAAAAAGCTACTATAGTAGTAGTAAGTAGTTTAAGAAATAATAATACTAGTTTATAACTAGATACCGATAATATATAAGCGACTAGCGAAAATATAAATACTATAAGCTATCCCCTTATAAGAATATATAAAATTTAATTACTTATTATAGTATTATACTAAGAGAGTATTAGTATTTAATCCGAGGGGGAGTTTTCCCTAAAACTCGTTAAGAATACTAATAATCCTAATTAGATAGTATTACTAAAACCTATAAAAATAGTATAAATTCTCTCTACCGAATAATAACTATAAGATACTAACGAAATTAATCCTATTCTATTCGATACTAGTACTAATACGGATATTATAAGGCGAAAGGATATTTTTATACCTAAATCGCTAAAGCCTATTAACCCGATTTATCTTATTATAGCTAGAGGAGGTACTATAATAGTATATAAAACTAAAACTATTATATATATTTTCTATAACCTTAATCCGAATATTAGAAGTTTTTAGATTATTATTATAGAGAATATATTATTTATTAAAGTAATATAACTTATATTATAAGTAGTTTATAGTAGTACTACTAAAGCGGGTACCTCTACTATAACGATCTAATCGACTATTATAATATTATAGTTACTTAGATCGACGTAATCCGTAGATATTTCTTCTTAGAGGTACTACCTATTACGTATAAAAACGGAGTTATTATTAAAATAGGTAATAGGGATATAAGAAAAATCGGGTATATCGAACTTATTAATTAGGT
>JAOYNU010147495.1:0-21429 GCA_026745395.1 Tympanopsis confertula
ATTAGTCATCCGTCTTCTCCTTGTTCACCTTGTCATCACCGTTTATATCGTCAACCCCACTAACCCCGCTAAAGGAAATATCGATATTACACCTCCTGGCCACGCACGTCATGGACTCCAAAGACGATCTCATGGAGCCGACACTGCAGTCCATCCTTGACCAAAGATCCCTTCGATGGATCTTTGTCGGTGGAAAAGGCGGCGTCGGCAAGACAACAACCTCTTGCTCGCTCGCCATTCAACTCGCCAAAGTCCGGCGCTCGGTGCTGCTCATATCCACAGACCCGGCGCATAACCTCTCGGACGCGTTCAACCAAAAGTTCGGCAAGGATGCACGCCTCATCGACGGCTTCACAAACCTCAGCGCGATGGAGATCGATCCCAATGGAAGCATGCAGGATCTGCTCTCCGGGGCCGGCGGGGACGGCGCTGGGGCTGGCGACATGGACAACTCGGCAGGCGGGCTCGGCGGGATGATGCAAGAGTTATCGTTGGCGGTATGGCCAGAGTCGAGATTTCCATCATATCAGGGAAAGCGTGCTTGCTAATGGTAATAAAACGTTGCGATAGATTCCGGGCATCGACGAGGCCATGTCATTTGCCGAGGTCCTCAAGCAGGTCAAGTCCCTCTCGTACGAGACCATCGTGTTTGATACGGCGCCGACCGGCCATACGCTCCGCTTCCTGCAGTTTCCGTCGGTGCTCGAAAAGGCTCTCGCCAAGGTCTCGCAGCTCTCGTCGCAGTACGGCCCGCTCCTGAGCGGTCTCATGGGGGCTGGGGCTGGGCTGCCGAACGGACAGAATCTCAACGATATGCTCTCCAAGCTCGAGACTTTGCGCGAGACAATTGCCGAGGTCAACGCCCAATTCAAGGACGAGCGCCTGACGACGTTTGTGTGCGTGTGCATCGCCGAATTCTTGTCGCTGTACGAGACGGAGCGCATGATCCAGGAGCTGGCCAGCTACAGCATCGACACGCATACCATTGTGGTCAATCAGCTGTTGTTCCCCAAAAAGGGGTCCAACTGCGAGCAGTGCTCGGCGCGGCGTCGCATGCAGAAAAAGTACCTGGACCAGATCGAGGACCTGTACGACGAGTTTAATGTGGTGCGGATGCCACTGTTGGTTGAGGAAGTAAGGGGCAAGGAGAAGCTGGAAAAGTTTAGCGAGATGCTCATGAAGCCGTTTGTGCCTCCTGACATGGACAGCGAAGAGTGAAGGAACGGGTCAAAGGAACGGCGGCAGCGTTGGGAGTGGGAAGAGATTGATTCTCCAGATGCGAGACGAGATGGCACCACTACTAGAGGGTCAGCCGGATGCACTCAGCGAGACAGGATTTCTGTGCCTGGTACCATACTTGCAATGATAGCGTGGCATGCGATGTATCTACAGGGAGGAACTGGGAGGGACTCGGAGAAGACTGATTGCAGATAGACTACCATCAGAAAAGAAGCCATTTATTCTGGCACGCACCCCTACTCTACTATTGAGACGGTTCCTCGAGTCCAAGTCTTCTTGGCGTGTCTACTACATATCTGTAAAGGCATCCTCTGCTCACAGTGATGATGGATGGGACTTGTCACTTGGAAGGACGAGGCAGAAGATTAGCCTGATAAACGAGGCTATACGGTCGCAAGCAAGCCAATGAATCATCAGCCAAGGACCCATAAGATACAGAGTGCGCTCGAATCACAAAGCTATGTACTCGACAACAATTGTGCATTCATATCCTGGGCCTACACTGTAAATTGTACTCTCGTTACTCCCCACAGCCATCCACACCAACGTCAACTCTGGCATATTAACCACAAACGTCGAAGCCACCGACCGACCGCCCCGATCCCTCCCTTCTTCTTCCTTATTTTTTTGTTCTTCTTTTCTTCTTTCTTTTTTGGTCACCCCTTAACTGCCGTGCCGACCTATCCCTACACCTTGCGCGCATTCCGTCACCCCGTTCGCGCTGGTCGCTGTTGCTGTTCGTCGGGCCGAGGGGAATCATGCCCAGCAGCGACGCCTCGAGACAACGCGCTGGACTCTGATGATCAGCCACCGCGCACCTCTGCCACCACGACGTCTACGGGAAGCGAGAAACGACGGCGAAGCCTGCAGGACGGCTCGATAACGCACTCGGTCGGTCGGTCGGTCGCGAAGAGGGCGGGCCGTCGCATCCGCAACGCAACGCTGGGGATCCTCCCTCGCAAAGGGATCCCGCTCGCGATAGCCCAGCATGGCGCCCCAGGGAGGCGGGAATATAAAGGTGGTGGTTCGGGTGCGGCCGTTCAATTCAAGAGGTTCGTGAGACGAGACGAGAACAGGCTGTGCGGGCTGATGGGGAGACTGATCGGGGAGACTGACAATGAGCGTGCGACAGAAAACGATCGCGCGGCAAAATGTATCGTCGAGATGAGGGACAACCAAACGGTCCTCACGCCGCCAGGCGATGGCGACCGCGCTGCCAAGGGCGCCAAGGATTCGGGACAGAAAGTGTTTGCGTTTGACAAATCATACTGGTCGTTCAACCACGAGGATGCCAACTACGCCGGGCAGTCGAACCTCTTTGACGATCTCGGAAGGCCGCTCCTCGACAACGCCTTCCAGGGCTACAACAACTGCATCTTTGCCTACGGCCAGACCGGCTCCGGGAAGTCGTACTCGATGATGGGGTACGGCAAGGAGGTGGGCATCATCCCAAACATCTGCCAGGACATGTTTCGGCGCATCGGCGAGCTGCAGGAGGACAAGACATTGCGGTGCACCGTCGAGGTGTCGTATCTCGAGATATACAACGAGCGCGTGCGCGACCTGCTCAACCCTTCGACAAAGGGCAACCTCAAGGTCCGCGAGCATCCGTCGACGGGGCCGTACGTCGAGGACCTGGCGAAGCTGGCGGTCACGAGCTTCCAGGAGATCGAAAACCTCATGGACGAGGGCAACAAGGCGAGAACGGTGGCAGCAACAAACATGAACGAAACGTCGAGCCGGAGCCACGCCGTCTTCACTCTTGTCCTGACGCAAAAAAAGTACGACGCCGAGACCAAGATGGAGATGGAGAAGGCGGCCAAGATCAGCCTTGTCGATCTGGCCGGCTCCGAGAGGGCCACGTCGACGGGCGCCACGGGAGCGAGGCTGAAGGAAGGCGCCGAGATCAACAGGTCTCTTTCGACCCTGGGCCGCGTTATCGCGGCGCTGGCCGACATCTCGACGGGCAAGAAGAAGAAAGGCGCCGGCAACTCGCAGGTCCCGTACAGGGACAGCGTCCTGACGTGGCTGCTCAAGGATTCGCTCGGCGGGAACAGCATGACGGCCATGATTGCCGCCATCAGCCCGGCCGACATAAACTACGACGAGACCCTGAGCACTCTGCGGTATGCCGACTCGGCCAAGCGCATCAAGAACCACGCGGTGATAAACGAGGACGCCAACGCGCGCATGATCAGGGAGCTTAAGGAGGAACTGGCGCTTCTCAAGAGCAAACTTGGCGGGGGCGGAGGCGGCGGGGGCGGCGGAGGCAGCGGCGGCGCAACCACCGGGGGGGGGGCGTATGCCGAAGGAACGCCGTTGGAGCAGCAGTTCGTCACCATCAGCGGCAGCGACGGCGCCCCGATCAAGGTTTCCAAGGCGGAGATTGCCGAGCAGATGAACCAGACGGAGAAGATCCTGAAGGACCTGAACCAGACCTGGGAGCAGAAGCTGGCCAAGACGGAGGAGATCCACAAGGAGCGCGAGGCAGCACTCGAGGAGCTTGGCATCAGCATCGAGAAGGGGTTTATCGGGCTCTCGACTCCCAAAAAGATGCCCCATATCGTCAACCTCTCGGACGACCCCCTCCTGGCCGAGTGTCTGGTGTACAATCTCAAGCCCGGGACGACCACGGTCGGCAACGTGGACACGAACGCGGACCACCAGGCAAACATCCGGCTCAACGGGACGGGGATACTGCACGACCACTGCGTGTTCGAGAACGCGCCCGACGGCACCGTGACGCTGGTGCCCATGGAAGGAGCTTCCGTCATGGTGAACGGCAAGCGGATAGTAGAGCCCCAGCAGCTCCACTCCGGCTACCGTCTCATCCTGGGCGGCTTCCACATCTTCCGCTTCAACCATCCCATGGAGGCCAGGGCCGAGCGGGCCGACAGAAGCCTGCTCCGCCAGTCACTGACGGCAAACCAGCTGGCAGCCTTTGACCGCGGTTCCAATTCGCCCTCGCCCGGGCCCCGGCTGGGGAATGAGAGGACGATGACGACGACGACGGCGACGACAGCGACGACCTCCTTTGGCAGGGCACCTTCGGACTGGGGCGAGTCCCGGCCGTCTTCCCCCGCGAACAGGGGACGGGATGACTGGTCGATGGCGCGAAGAGAGGCAGCAGGCGCGATCCTCGGCAACGACCAGAACCTGTCGAGCCTGACCGACGAGGAGCTCAACGCCTTGTTTGAGGACGTGCAGAGGGCGCGGGCGGAGCGCGTCGGCGGGCGCGAGCCCGACGAGGATGCCGAGTCCGTCACGTCGTATCCTTTCAGGGAGAAGTACATGTCCACCGGCACGATCGACAACCTATCGCTGGACACGGCGCTGACGGTGCCGTCCACCCCGAAACACGGCGAGGTCGAGGACAAGCTCCGCGAGACGCGCGAGGAGATGCAGGCGCAGCTGGAGCGCCAGAAGGAGGAGTTCCAGGAGCAGCTGAAGCTCGTGCAGATGGAGGAGGTGCGGCAGGAAAAGGCCCGGATGGAGGAGGCCCTCGAGCACATCAAGGAGGAGATGCAGCAGCAGCTCGAGGTGCAGCGGCGGCAGTACGAGGAGAAGCTCGACCGGCTCGATCCTCTCAAGCGGGCGCGGCCCAAGGGCGGCAGGCTCTCGGAGGCGCAGCTGGCGCTGGCCAGGGACGCGATCGGGCGGTGGAAAAGAAGGCGCTACGTGCGCATGGCCGAGACGGTGCTGCAGCATGCGGCCACGCTCAAGGAGGCGCAGGTCATGAGCAACGAGCTCAGCGAGCAGGTGACGTTCCAGTTCACGGTTGTCGACGTCGGCCACGTCGTGTGCTCGTCGTACGACATGGTGCTCAACGGGCTGACCGGCGAGGGCGACGACGTCGCGCTCGAGGAGTCGCCAAAGCCGTGCGTGGGGATCCGAGTCGTCGACTTCAAGCACGGCGTGGTGCATCTCTGGAGCATGGAGAAGCTGCACGATCGTGTCCGGCAGATGAGGCAGATGCACCAGTACCTCGACCAGCCCGAGTACGCGCAGCACCTGAGCCTCGACAACCCGTTTGTGGAGACGTGCATGCCGCAGTACACGCTCATCGGCGAGGTCGACGTTCCTCTCAGGGCCGTCTTCGAGAGCAGGGTGCAGGACTTTGCGCTCGACGTGCTGTCGCCGTACACGTCGCACGTGATGGGCATCATCAAGCTGTCGCTGGAGCCGTCGCACGCGAGGGCGCCCTCGAACACGCTCAAGTTCAACGTTGTGATGCACGAGATGGCCGGGTTCGCCGAGCGCGAGGGCACCGAGGTGCACGCGCAGCTCTTCATCCCGGGGGTCTCGGAGGAGGACGGCATCACAACAACGCAGATGATTACGGGCTTCGACGAGGGGGCGATCCGCTTCGAGAGCGTCCATAGCATGTCGCTCCCGCTGTTCGCCCCCCCGACGGTGACGCTGCGGGCTGCCATCTTTGCCAAGGTCTCGGCCATGCACCTCGACAAGCTGCTGAGCTGGGACGACATGCGGGATGCGGTCCCCTCGTCGCAGAACAAGCCCAAGGCCGCCAGGGTGGCCGAGTCCCAGTTCTTCACCAAGGAGAAGCACGACCTGCTGGCCAGAGTGCAGGTCCTCGAGCTCGACGAGAACGGCCAGTACACGCCAGTCGACGTGACGCAGACGGGAGAGCTCGACACGGGCACCTTTCAGCTCCACCAGGGCCTCCAGCGCCGCATCGCCATCAACGTCTCCCACAGCGCAGGCGACGTGCTCCCCTGGCAAGACGTGACCGCGGTCCGCGTCGGCAGGATCCGGCTCGCCGACCAGGCGGGCAAGACGCCCACCAGCGTCGACTCGTCGTCGCCCGACGTCAATCTCTGCCTCTCGTCCAAGCCCATGTTCCGCGAGAACGCAAACGGAACGCGCAGCGTCACCATGGTGGCGCAGTGGGATTCGAGCCTGCACAACTCGCTGCTGCTCGACCGCACCACGGCCGACAGGTACAAGGTGCAGATGGCGGTGTCGTGGGAGATGAGCTCGTCCAAGCTCGCGGAGCCGATGCGCTTCTCCCAGACGGTGTCCTGCCGGATCCTGTCGCGCAACTTTGTGCGCCAGACGTCCATGTTCTCGTCGCTGTTCCAGTCGGTGCGCATCGTGCAGTCAAGCAGCTGCATCTTCACGCTGACGCTGCGGCCTGCTCCGATCAAGGTGGCAGGCGACCTCTGGCGCATGAGCTCGCAGCACGGATACGTCAGGGGGGAGGAGCAGCTGACAAACTGGACGCCGAGGGGCGTGTCGCTGATCAGCGATTACCTCGTGGCCCGGAAGAGGAAGAGGATGAACGTGGAGATGAGCTCTATCCAGGATCTCTTGCGCAGGGCGATGGCGACGACGACGACGACGACGATGATGACCTTGGACGACAACGACGACGTGGTCCCGCCCAGGCCAGCACCGCTCAGCGATGACGACCTGTTTGACGAGAGCCAGGCCACGCAGGCGTCGTCGTCGTCTGAAGTGGTGCCTCCCGAGCGCAAACCGGGCTGCCACGACTACACGCCAGATCAGACGGCCCTGCTTCGGAAATGCCTGGGCCTGTGGGCTCAGTATCCCGACCCTCTCGTCCGCATCCTTGGCCCCGAGAACACGCTGCCGCCTGCGGACGGCGCCCCTCCCCCCCCTGCCACCGTCACCACGACCTCGCCCGAGGCGGTGGCTGCTTCTCCGGCCCCAGCGCCCACCCTCATCTCCACCATCATCCGTGTTCCCAAGAACCCCGCTGTGCTCAAGGGCGGCTACCTCCTGGTGCCGTCCAACGACTCGACGCGCTGGGTGAAGCGGTTCGTCGAGCTCCGCCGGCCGTTTTTGCACATGCACTCGGTCACCAACGGCGAGGAGGTGGCCATTGTCAGCCTTCGCAACGCGCGCGTCGACTCCCAGCCGGGAATCCTCGCGCTGCTCCAGGGCGGGCCTGCCGACGACGCCGCCGACGGCAACAGCTCTGGCGGCCATCACCTGCAGCCGCAGCACCGGCGCACCGCCTCGGGACGTGTCATTACGTCGCTGTGGACGACAGACGAGTCGCAGAACGGCGGGCACAAGATGCAGCGCCTCAGCGAGCGGCTCCAGGCGGCCGTGTTTGCCGTCTACGGGACGGACAACACGTGGCTGTTTACGGCGCGGAGCGAGAGGGACAAGATGGACTGGATCATGCGTATTGACCAGAGCTTCTTGCCGTCAAACACGGACAGTGGCAGTGCGAGTCCGAGGGGCAATCCTGGGGGTTGGTATCCTGGGGGTTGGTAATCCACGGGGCAGTTTCACACGAGGAGTAATCTACACTTGGAGGGCTGGACAAGATGGCATCGGCCATGGCGTTTCTCTTCCCTCTGCGAAGCACATGGGCTGGATACACTGGGCCATACGCCTTTGCAAAGGGGCACATGACGAACCGCGTTTCATGTGAATGATGAATGGGTGTTTCAAGAGTCAAGACTATATAATGTGTGGAAAATGGAGCAGGGCGTTTGATGGCCTGGATGGTTTTTATTTTTATTTTTATTTATATCTAGACCAGGTATCGATCGGATCTGATATACCAAAGCCATGGAAGTAAGATTATATATGCAATTATTGTATGTCTATTCGTACGAGAGAGTCATGTATGTTTGTATGTAGTATGGTATATCCCTCAAGTGTATTCCCGCCACAAATGCCTCCAGAACCAGCAAAGGGCGGCTCAGAGAATGTGATGCTGCTTGTGCAGCTTGCCATCGGTGCCACGCATGCGTCTTGTACCCGCGCCCTGTTGGTTGTAGGTTGTCAGCATGTTATCAAGTGCAGGTGAGTGGTGCACGAACCCGTTTGCCCGGCTTATGGGTTATGATGCCTCTGAGCTTGAGCATGGCGCCGCTGACTTTGTCAATGAGGGTGGACGCCTCTTACGGGTGGCCATGATGGGCTCTTTGTTTGGTTTGTCTGGTTTGGTTGTCTTGTGCTGTGCAAGTTTCCCAGGGGGTATATCTGATGGGCTTGTGTGTAGTAGAGGAACGGATGATTGATGGGATGATGGGATGGGGGATATCAGCGCTCTTTTATTCTCGAGACGGTTGAGCCATCGAGCAGATCATGATGATGCTATTGCCACGCAGGTCAATGACGTAGCGTCGACTGCCTTGATGTGTGAAGTGATGATGATTTATCATATGCACGCATACCCTGGCATGACCGCACCGTGAAGATCGCGCCACTTGATGAGTCGCACAACAAAGCAGGATTGTGTCTTTGCAGAATGGGAGCCCTCAGAGGACGTGCCAAACTCGAGTTCTCAAACTGTTCTTGCAACTGATATCAGCGTACGATAAATATAACAAGATCCACCCACTGTATGGACGTCGGTATCCTCGGGCATCCATAATTCGGTCATTGGGTTCGCATGCACCTTTCTCGTTCTTTACACAATTTGCAGATTGCGCCTCGTCGAGAAGTGTCAAGATGGCTTGCTTGAGTGCCTTGTGCTTCAAACACCACCAGGATAGACAGCTCCAGCTCTGGCAGATACCAATTATAATACTTTATATCCTATCGAGATAGATAGTTTACATCCGACTGAGACAACAGTCAACAGCAAGATGTTGGGATGCCTTTCGCGTATATAGTGATTATAGACAATTCTGCTTTTGGGCTGAGTGTCACGATTCTAATGTTTAACTTTCCGATTTTTATATGAGTTTATTCAAGTTGGATACTGCGTTCAAAAGACAGTGGGGATCTGCAATAACAAGTAGAGTATTATTACATCAAGCTGAGGAAGAGCCAGCAAAAAATCTCTCTGACGGGGAATTGAACCCCGGTCTCGGGCGTGACAAGCCCACATACTAACCACTATACGATCAGAGACTATCAACATGTACACTCAGACGATATTGCAGCACATCAAGGCCCGACAGGAACCAGTAAAATACCAAATTTTCAGACATTATTCACTTTTCATATATCGTGAGTGCATACATGGCAGTGCGCATGATCGAAAGAATCCGGCAATGACAGATTCAACCCCCCCCATCTTACATCCAAACACCACGAGCTCCGCGCAGCTCATCGCCCACGGCGCCGAGGCCCTCCTCTACAAGACGACCGGGTTTGCCCCGTCATCATCATCATCACCATCGCCGGCGGCGCTCAAGTACCGCCCTCCCAAGTCGTACCGCCATCCCGTCCTGGACGCCCGCCTGACGCGCCATCGCATCCTCTCGGAAGCCCGCATCCTGGCGCGCTGCCGCCGCGATGGCGTCCCCGTCCCCGGCATCCTGGCCATCGACGAGGCTGCCGGATGGCTGCTGATGGAGTGGGTCGCCGGCGAGGCCGTGCGTGCGGCCATCAACCGGTGGCTGGACGAGAGCGAGCGTGGTGGAGGTGGCACGGAACCGTTGAGGAGCGTCCTGCGGAGAATAGGCGAGGCCGTCGGCGCGCTGCACAGGGCCGGCGTCGTCCACGGCGATCTCACGACAAGCAACATGATGCTGCGCCCGCTCGGGGACCACGCCGACCACGCGGCCCCGCAGCCCGTCCTCGCGGGTGACGTGGTCATTATCGACTTTGGACTTGCCACGCAGAGCTCCCACGAGGAGGACAGGGCCGTGGACCTGTACGTGCTGGAGCGGGCGTTTGGGAGCACCCACCCGAGCGCCGAGCATCTGTTTGCCGCCGAGGTCATCACGGCCTACGCCAAGGCCTACAAGGGAGCCCCTGCCGTGCTCAAGAGGCTGGACGAGGTCCGCATGAGAGGCAGGAAGCGAACCATGATCGGCTAGGCCATGTTGCAGTCGTCACCCGCTCGATGCTTTATTATTATGACTATATAATTGATTTCCGTCTGCGGAGCATAATGCCTGTTATGCCTGTTTCTACTCGATTATAAAAAAGCTCTCTGATATCGTACCCCAACCGGCATGTTGTCATGGGGTCAAACGCCTGGGGGATATTATCTTGTGTATATATATCCATCCCCAACCTCAGATGTACTGCCTCCAGATGAACTGGTGTCATGCCAAACGCCTTTCTTTCCTTTATATCATACGTTGCCCTTGCCCCTGCCTGGGCCTTGTCACTCGAAACACCCATAATTCTATGGATGCCGCGATACCGTTCACGCCATTGAAAGCCATTCAGATACCGATATCATGATAAATGTCACGTCAAAAAGAAGAAAAAAGTAAAAAATAAAAAATAAAAAAAGACAAACGAAAACGCTAGACTCAAAACCAATGCCGCTGGGATAGATGTGTTGGAGAAGCCCGTAAAATTGAACTAAGTTTAAAACATGATTTGCAGGCACCTAGGCGCCTTGTGGGATCCGTTGCAGCCCCATGAGCACTCGCCTGATGCCCTGCATCAGTCGTTGCTCGATGCCCTCGGTGGCCGAGGTCGTCGAGGCAGGTGCCTCGGGAGAGCCGCTGGGCGGGGGCGATGATGCAGCGGCGACGGGGGTGACGATGCTCGTGGACGAGAACCCAAGAACCCGGTCGATGGCCGAGAGGGCGATGGCTTCGGCCCGCGCCTCGCCGAGCCGTTCTCGCAGCATGCTGACAGATGCCTCTTTGAAGCCCAGCAAATGGGTGAGCACCTTGGGCTCGAGCATTGGGATGGGCGCCCCGCTGTCGGGTGGCGATACCGACGACGCGGGCGTGCTGTTCTTGCGGAAGTTGACCAGGATGGTCTCCATGCCCGTCATGCAGATGGCTTCCAGGTCGCTGTTCTCCGTCGCCTTGGACTTGAGCCCCAGACTGCGGTTGATGGCAGACATGACAATGGCTTCGGCCTTTGGGTTCTGCGCCCTCTTGAGGTTATCCACAAGGCTGTTCTTGAGATTGACCGCCGTCTGCAGCAGCCTGGGCTCGATGACGTGCCTCTGTGCTACTTGCGTGGGCTGGGGTGTTGTCGCCGCGCTGGGCGGTGCGCTCTGTAGCTGCGAGTCCTTCGTGGGACGCGCCGCTGCTGGGTTTTGGACCGTGGGACCCTGATGAGCCGCCGTAGCCTGTGCCTGGGTGCTTGCCTGGGGGGCGATGGCGGTGCCGTTCTCGGCCTTGATGGTAAGGGCAGTGGTGGCTTGCGCCGATAGCGGACTGGCTGTGTGTGAGCCATGGCCGACGGACCGCACAACCTGCGGCCGGACCATGGGTTGCTGCTGCTGTCCAGGACCGGCTGGAGGTTGCGACGGACCAGCTTGTGGTCGTGGCTGAGCGCCGACAGCCGCGGTTGCGTATAGCGGCTGAGGCCGAGGGGCCGTCGAGGGCTGTTGCTGCTGCTGCGAATTGTAGGTCTGGACAGCAGGACGAGCTTGGTCCGCCCCAGGCATGTACATTTGTTGCAGAGGCGGACGATGGGCGCCTTGTGTTGCCTGCCCGCTCTGGTACGGCACGTACTGCGTCTGCTGCTGCGCGTACGCAGGGTAGCCCTGCGGGCGATCGGGCGAAGTCGCCTTTTTCCTTTTGCCGGCATCGAGCTCGACGCCTTGGACTCTGAACCACATGCCGCTCTCGTCGTCCTTCCTGAAAGCGTCGTTTCCAATCAGGTTATGCCGCACGCTGCTCTCCCAGCCCTTTGTTTCGGTGTAAAAGTAGAACCACGGGTACTTGAGAGCGATGCGCTTGTATATTTGCTTGAGGGTGAGACCGTCGGGCGCGGCCGTCAGCGTTTCGTCGATGAGCACGCCGTAGTTCTTGTTGGGTTTCTGCAGCTGCTCCGGAGTGTAGTCGGCCATGCTCAGTTCCAACGGTGGCGACTTGGGCCGGGCTCTCCTATCCCTGAGAACCTTGGTTCGCCTCTCGGCGTCTGAGGCTTCGTCGCCCTCCTCCCTGGACTTTCGTGGCTTGTATTTGCGCTTCTCGGCCTTGTCCCCGTCGTCGGGGGGAGGATGCTTCCTCGGGCGGCCCACTTTTCTCTTGATGGCCGTCGTCTCGATCGGCTCTGGCGGAGCGAGTGGCTGGTTCTTGCGGGCTTCCTCTTGTTGCTGCTTCTTGAGCAGCCGCTGTTCTCTTTTGGACATGATTCCGTTCTTGGGAGGGCGGCCGGGGCCTCGTCTCCTCAGGATAGGGTTCCCGTTGGCGTCAAGTATGGGCACACCGAGGGGACCTGTCGCGATGGACCCATTCGGGACTGCCGGCGCGGGCAAGGCGCTGAGAGCCGTTAATTTGACGGCAGCTTGTTGCTCCTCCGTCTCGACCCGCCCGCCATCCACCGCATCGGTCCCGGTTCGGTACGAACGCTGCTTCCCATCGTCGTCATCATCATCATCATCATCATCACCATCCTCCTCCTCCTCCTCCTCCTCCTCCTCCTCGTCATCCTCGCCCTCCCCATCCTGATCATCGGACTGGGCCACAGCGTCGGGGTCGACGTCGGAGAGCTCCTCGTCACTAGTGTCTTGGACCTTCCAGTCGCCCTCCGCATGTGTACCTTCAAAGTCAATGCTCATTTCCTTCCCACCCTCCGAGTAGCGCCTGTTGAGGGTGTGTTCTTGGTCATACTCCTCGTCTGTCTCCGCACCGGTCATGCCTGTGGGAACGCCGGGGATTCTGAAGTAGAACTGGACGTCACCGATCTGCAGCATGTCGCCGCATCGAAGCACGGCGTTGTCGAGGTGGTGGACCTCGTTCAAGAAGAAACCGTTCCTCAGCGACTTCCTGTGCAGAGTGATGGCTTCAAACACGCTCGTCTCCTTGTTGAACTCGATCTTGAGATGCTTCCTGGAAATCGCCTTGGTTCTCTTGGCGATGTTGGGGCCCGGCGAGTGGATGGCAATGAACGGAGTGGAATCAGGCGAAGGCTTGAGGGCATCGGCATTAAAGACTGCAGAGCCAGGTGTGTGCGCGACGTATTGGTTCTTGGAGCCGAGAGGCCAGCCATTCCTGTCGAGGCGCGACGATCCGTTGCTCATTCTACGCTTCTTGGCGGGCTGGCCGCTGTTTTGGCCCGAATTGTCATCGCAGTTCCCTGGTCCGAGTATGCCGCCTTGCTCACTGACATATAAGCGGCAGGCTGGATCATCCGGGTCAGGGAACTCTGGCGGAGACGAGCCGTTGCCCACAGCCTGCTGTGCCTGATGTGTCTGTTGCGCCTGTTGAGCCTGTTGCTCCTGTTGCTCCTGTTGCTCCTGTTGCTGTTGCTCCTGTTGCTCCTGTTGCTCCTGTTGCTCCTGTTGCTCCTGTTGCTCCTGTTGCTCCTGTTGCTCCTGTTGCGCCTGTTGCGCCCGCTCCTCGTTTTCCCTGGCCTGGATCATAGCGCGCTGGTCGCGACCAATGACAACAGCGTAGGTGGTCATTCGGAAGATTCCGTCGGGAAACTCGAGGCTCGCAAACGCCATGAGCGCGTCTTGATCGTCCGAGGGAGTGGCCAGGCGCTTTCTGGCGTTGGTCTGCGCATCGCCATCGCCATACTCGTCATGGCCGTCGTGGCGGAACTTGTTTGGAAGGGTGACCTGGGCGGGTGTGACGATGGACGGACCGGCCTGCACCCGACTTGACATCCTGGATAGCACTTGGAGCATGTTGGCGACAGATTCATTGAGAGGGGTGGCCGGGGCTATCGGAGCAAATTCACTGCTTGGGGCGGGTTTGGAGATCGGGGTCGCGTCGGCCTCTTGCTGGTTCGTGCTCGGGCTGAGAACGGGGTCCGGACTCGAAAAGCGGTACTTGACGTCAGCCAGGGCGGCGGGCTCCGAATCCTGGTGGTGGTGGTGGTGTTGAAGGGTGGTTGTGCTATCCAGCAATGACGGCTGATGAAGCGCGTCCAGATGGCCCGTGTCCATGCGAGCGAGATCGGACGCAGAGGGTTGCTTAGCAGGCATGAAAGTATCATCCAGGATTGAATGCACCATCGGGTCGAATGCAGGAGCGGGGGCAGCCGCCATCATGTTGTCGAGCGAGTCTGCAGTGTCTGAGTTGTGCGCCAGTGCGAGAGCCTGTGGATGTGCCTGTGGATGATGTGCGTGTGCCTGCGCCGGCTGCACCTGCTGCCGTGTCTGTTCGAGGGCCGTGGGGTCGGAGCTGAAATTGTCGCTGGCCAGGATGCCTGACGATGAAAGCGCGGGGGCAGACGAGGGAGAGGAGAACAGGGCTGGAAAAGCCTTTGCCGAGGCGACAAAAGCATCGATCGAGGCCTTGGTGGCGGTCGGGGTCGTGGTCGTGGTTGTGGATGTGGTCGTTGCAGCGGTCGGCGCGATAGAATCAGGAAGAGGGGTGGCGGTTGGCGTCGGGGAGGTTATGGACGAAGTCATCACTGCTTTCTGCCCGGCGAGAAACAGTTCATTCGTCGCTTCGGGTGCCGAGCTCAAAGCGGGTGGACTGTCGTGTATCGCGGCCGGGTCCTTGATTTGTTTCGAGATTGGCTTTCTCGGTCGATCCAAAGAGAAAAATAAATAAATCAATTAAAATCGAGAAAAGCCGAGGAAAAAAGATGAAAAAAGATCGGTTGATTGCTCCTCGATTCACAGTGCGGAAGCGCAACGTACGATTACAGTGCGGTAGGCAGGGATTAAAGTACGGATACGGAGTACGGAGTACGATCATGTGACGGATGCTCATCTCTTGCAGTTCAGTTTGCGTGGAGACGGACAAACAACAGGATGCCCGGCTTTGACTGTGCTGCGCAGCCAGCTACCCCTGCTGGATCTGACTTCCCCGGATCTGCCATCTCGCCATGATGAGACGTACCGTTGAATACCGGCCTCGACATATCGCGTGCAAATCAATGGTCGTCACGAGCGATCAGAGCTGGTAGAAAGTACCTGTCTATCCACGCTCCTTCCCATCTCTTGTGCTGTTCTTGCCGTACAAATAAATCACTATTACATCACAGATCTCCCGCCAGTTGGCAGTAAGGCTGCGGGCCGCCACTAACAGCAATCAATACCACATAAGGAGGCCGGATCGACTCAGATCCGAAGCACTTCGACGATGGGGTTCCAGTCCTGTATTTTTGTGTGCTATTATTTTCAAAGCTCCTCTGTATCAGGTACACAGACACCTGGCTGTGGTTATCATTCAGCCTGCCCTTGCTTGTTCCTGGCTTTTATATAACCCAGCTCGCCCTACGTGCGGCATGTCTCATCGGGTTCAAGTCGGACACATATTTCTTGTCCCACTGCACCTCATTGTCCCCCATCAACGGAATACCTGAGGCCCGTCCGCGTCCCAGAGGGTCGTGGCAGATCATCTGGCATCAATCAATGCTCTCCTCCTGCGAGTCGGTCGTGGCCGTCCTCACGGCGATCACGGCCTATGCAATATTCGATGTGATCACCGGACTGCGCAAGAACGTCAAAATCGCACAGACAACCGGCTTCCCCTACACGATTTCGCGTGAGTAAAAGGATGAATCCGCCTCGCTTGCAGACACGAGACTGATGGAATGTCGGCAGCATGGTCATCGTGGTCGATACTCGGCCAGGCGACGGGCAAGCTCTGGAAACCGGCTGTGAAGTCGCTTCCTCGCTCACTGTGGGATAACTGGATAGAGTGAGTATCGTATCTATGCGTCCTGCCAACCCCCCTCTCGCTGGCTAACCTTCCCCCTACCCCCCCAGTGTTGTCCTCCCAAACTGGGCCTACGACTTTTGCTACCAGCCCTTCGCCCGGCTTGGCGACATCCACCTGGTCGTGTCGCCGCACCGAATCATTCTCAACACGGCCAACGCCGAGCTGATCCATGAGGTATCCATGCGGCGCGACGACTTCCCCAAGAAGCTCGAGACCTATGATATCCTGCGCATCTTTGGCGAAAATGTCGTCACCACAGAGGGCGCCCTCTGGCGCATGCATCGCCGCGTAACGGCCGCCTCCTTCAACGAGCGCAACTCGGCCCTCGTCTTTGCCGAGGCCATCCGCCAATCAAAGGGCATGCTCGACGGCTGGACAGCCCGTGGGCCCGCCACCACGCTCCGCTCGCTCGAGCACGACACCATGCGCCTCGCCATGCACATTATCGGCTACGTTGGCTTCGGACTGAGACTGCTCTGGCCCGGTCAGGAGATGCCTCGAGGGGCGACGGACCCCAGACGGGAAAAGTACGGCGCGCTGAAGCCGCAAGCCGGGTACACGCTCAGTTTCGTCGACACCGTGTCCGGCCTCCTGGACAATGTCATCCTGGTGCTGATGGCCCCGCACTGGCTTTTGAGTATGTATGGATGGATGAACACGGTTTCTGTCCCGCTCTGCTGCTGACCCGGGCGTTTCCAGGATTGCTACCGTTGGCCAAGCCCCGCAAGGCTATGGAGTGCTACGACAACTACAAGCGATACATGGCCTCCCTTCTTGCCGAGAAGCGCGACGACATGGCAAGAGGCGAGCACGCCGAAGGCATGGATCTGATCGGCCAGCTGGTCGGCGCAAGCGTCTCGGACCCGACCGCTCCCAAGGGCTCCTCCGCACGGCCACTCACCGAGCCCGAAATCCTGGGCAATCTGTTCATCATGCTGGTTGCCGGACACGAGACCTCGGCCAACGCCATCCACTTCGCCCTTGTCGAGCTCGCAGCCCGTCCCAGCACCCAGCGCCAGCTACAAAAGGAACTCGACAGCATTTTTGGCAACTCGGACCCGTCAACCTGGAACTACGACACCGCAGTCAACGCGCTCTCGGCAAGTATCGTCGGCGCTGCCACAAACGAGACGCTCAGGAAAATGCCACCGGTGGTCGAAGTGCCCAAGGGGGTGGCGCGGTCCAAAACGGGGGAGCCCCACCAGATCATCACGGTGGACGGCACCCAGCACGTCTTGCCCGAGGAGGTCAACATCTCGATAGTGATATCGGCGGTCCAGCGCAACCCCCGGTACTGGCACACAAAACCCAGCAGCACCACGGGCAAGCCGCAAGATCTTGACGACTGGGTGCCCGAGCGATGGATGCAGTCTGCACAAGACCGAGACGACGACGACGACGACGACGGGCCTCGACCACGATCCGGCCCTGCTGTCCTGGGCGAAGCCGCCACCGACGACACCGATAAGCTTGGTGGGTTTCATGGCTCCGATACGAGCGCCTCGCTGTTCCGGCCGGAGCGCGGCTCCTTTATCCCTTACAGCGACGGACCCCGTGCGTGCCTTGGCCGCAGGATAGCACAGGTGGAGATCATGGCAGCACTGGCCATCGTGTTCCGGGAGCACAGCATGGAGCTGGCGGTGGACCAGTGGGCGAGCGATCAAGAGGTGGCCGCCATGGGACGTGGGGAGAGAGCAGCCTTGTACGCGCGGGCGCAGGAGGAATGCCGCAAGACGCTGTCGACGGCGGGGTCCATCATCACGCTGAAGCTCCACGGCGAGCACGTGCCTACAAGGCTTGTGAAGCGAGGCGAGGAAAGGTTTGTGAGCTGGGCAAACTAGACAATGCGTGATTTCCACTGGTGATCTTCACTGGTAATCTTCACTCGTAATCTTTACTGGTAATCTTCACTCGTAATTATCACTGGTCATTATCACTCGTAGTTTTCACTCGTATTATCAGTCGTAATTTTCACTGGTAATTCTCACTTTGATTCTCAAAAGTTCCTGTTGTCCACCACGGCACGAATGCAGTCTCCCGACTTCATGAGCTCAAAGGCCGAGTTGATGTCTGGAAGTGTCTTGCGGTGGGTGATGAACTCGTCAACCTTGAGGGAGCCCGACAAGTAATCGCTGATAAGGTCGGGAAGCTGGGAACGGCCCTTGATTCCGCCAAATGCACAGCCTTTCCACACGCGGCCAGTGACGAGTTGGAACGCTGGGAAGCAAAAAGTCAGTCATCAGATCAGAACACTTGTATTTGGAGAATACCCGGTTTTGACAAAACGCACGCCTTGTAGAAATCTCTTGGCCGGCAGCTGCGACGCCGATGATGATGCTCTGGCCCCAGCCCTTGTGGCACGACTCGAGCGCAGCCCGCATGACGCTGACGATGCCGGTGCAGTCAAAGGTGTAGTCGCACCCGCCGTCGGTCATCTCGATGAGCTTGTCGACGACGCTCTGCTCGTCGCCGAGCTGGTTGGGGTTGAGGAAGTGCGTGGCGCCAAACTTCTTGGCCCACTCCTCCTTGGCCGGGTTGACGTCCACCACAATGATCATGGCGGCCTTGTTCTGGACGGCTCCCTGCACGACCGACAGGCCGACGCAGCCGGCGCCAAACACGGCAATGTTGGAGCCCGGCTCGATCTTGGCCGTGACGCGCGCGGCGCCGTAGCCGGTGGTGATGCCGCATCCCAGCAGGCACGTCCGGTCCATGGGCGCCTCGGCCTGCACGGCCACGACCGAGATGTCGGCCACGACGGTGTACTGCGAGAAGGTCGACGTGCCCATAAAGTGCAGGAGGTCCTGGCCCTTGCAGCGGAAGCGACTGGTGCCGTCGGGCATGACGCCTTTGCCCTGGGTGGCGCGGATCTTGCCGCAGAGGTTGGTCTTGCCGGATTTGCAAAACTTGCACTCGCGGCATTCGGGGGTGCTTCAAGAGTCAGATAAGAAGTGAGAGAGAGGGAGAGGGAGAGTGTGTGTGTGTGTGTGTGTGTGCGTGTGAACGTGGCAACATACTACAGAGCGACGACGTGGTCCCCAGGCTTGACGCTGGTGACACCCTCGCCGACCGACTCGACTATGCCGGCGCCCTCGTGGCCGAGAATGATGGGAAAGGCTCCCTCGGGGTCCTTGCCCGACAGCGTATAGGCATCTGGGTTGCGGGCAACGGCGTCAGCCCATCTATCTGTCTGGTTACGTCACCTGGATAACCTCGTCCTGCGGCGGCGCTCACCTGTGTGGCAGACACCAGTGTAGTGGATCTCGATACGGACCTCGTGGGCCTTGGGCGGCGCAACTTGGACGTCCTCGATGCTCAGCGCCTTGCCGGCTTCCCAGGCGACGGCGGCCTTGCAGGTGATGGTCTGGGCCCAAGGTCAGAGCTGGGAGGGATAAGCTGATGCCAAAGTTCCCTTGCTGGACATCAGGGTGGACTTGAGAGTGGGGTTCTGGACGAACCTTTCCGGCAGTCGGAGACGGCATGGCTGCGCAACTTCTTGTTGATGTTGGTGAGGTAGGGACGGTTAATCAAGCGAAGGCTAAAAGTATT
This sequence comes from Tympanopsis confertula, assembly GCA_026745395.1. Lineage (NCBI taxonomy): Eukaryota > Fungi > Ascomycota > Sordariomycetes > Coronophorales > Scortechiniaceae > Tympanopsis > Tympanopsis confertula. The sequence goes on from JAOYNU010147495.1 coordinate 19,287, forward strand.
GTATTGGATTGAGGAGGGTGGTGATGGCAAGGCAGCGCGGGGAAATGGAGTTTTCGCAATATGAATCACCCTAGATATGTAGATTATCGACTACGAACTCAGGTTTATTTATTATATATACATGCGCCGACGCTGGCCGAGGCGTTTAGCTACACAGTGCACAGCACACAACATACTAATAACATACTGCCAGTCGACGTGGTGTATGATTTTTGCAGAGTCCTCCAAACTCCTTGATGGCATTCGCATATAGGAATAAAAGAGACTTGCTTACCTAAGCCTCGCGAATAGCAGATAGATAGTTCTTCTTCATCTCGACGATAACTGGCTTCCAACACAACAAACGCTCCGTTCTTTCTCGTCTCAAGGCTTTCCTTTTATTGGAGTGGGATATTGGAGCGCCGCCGCGCATTCCATTCACAGCACAAGCCAAGGGCCGGTCACGCAGCAACTCGTTTCATCCCCTCAGCATCCAGACCAACCAATCCCTTCCAGCTGACGACGAGAAAAAACCAAGAAGTCGCTCGCTCCGCCACTCCAACTCCACTCCTCCTCCTCCTCCTCCTCCTCCTCTGTGCACCTGCTCTGCCTCCCGGCCTATCCGTGCTGCCCGCTCTCTCGCCCTCTCGCCGACAACACCGACAGACTCAAGCCCCACGATGAATCGACCGTCCAACACTGCGTTTCGCCAGCAGCGCCTCAAGGCCTGGGACTGCGAGCTCACCTTTACGACGTTTACGGCCCTCTTCATCGCCGTCATCGCCGTCTTCGCTCCCATTGGCGCAAAGTACATTGTCGACGCCCGCGACACCACCGTCCTCGAGATCGACTACACCGACTGCGTCGCGCAGTCCCCCCAGGTGGACCTCTCGTCAAACGACTTCATCGTCGATGCCGGGCCCGACCCGTCGTACGTGCGCTCGCACTTCCCCTCGCGCCAGCCCGCCTCGGTCAAGTGGGCCCACGGCAACAACACGCTCCGCTACGCTTCGGGCGTCGAGCTGGACGCCCAAAACTGCCTCCTCGACGTGACGCTGCCCGAGAGCATCGCCGCCCCCGTCTCCTTCTTCTACGTCCTCAAGGGCTTCTCGCAGAACCACCGCACCTACTCCACCAGCTTCGACTCCAACCAGCTCCTCGGCCAAAAATCCGCCGCCTCCTCGTGCAACCCGCTCGCCAACGACGGCAGCAAGCCCATCTACCCGTGCGGCCTCATGGCCAACTCCATCTTCAACGACACCCTGCGCGAGGTGCGCCTGCTCAACGCCCCCGGCGCCGCCGACGGCACCAGCATTCTGGGCCTCAGCACGCGCGGCCTGGCCTGGAGCTCCGACCACGACCTCTTCAAGAAGTCCACCTACACCAACAGCGAGGCCGTGCCGCCCCCGGCCTGGCGGAAGCGGTACCCCAACAACTACACCGACGACAACCCCATCCCCGACGTGTCGCAGGACGACCTCTTCCTGACCTGGATGCGGGCTGCCGGCCTGAGCAGCATCTTTGCCAAGCCCTGGGCCTGGAACGAGACCGCCTCGATGGACAAGGCAACCTACAGGATAACTATCACTGATGGTATGTACAGCGCGCGCTCGCTCACTATCCGCAATGCTAACCACCTTTTTTTTTTTTTTTTTTGTCGGCGCGCAGAGTTTCCCGTCGGCAGCTGGCGCGGCCGCAAGCTCCTCAAGATCAAGGGCGAGGATACGTGGGGGTCAGATGGCCAGGAGACGCTCGGGTGGATCTGCATCGCCCTCGCCGCTTTTTCGCTGCTCACGGTTATCTGCGTTCACATTTACGACCGGTTCCTGGGCGGGCGCGAGAGGCGCCTTGATCTGCGCACATCATGGGAGAGGGACGCCGACATGGCACGGGGGAAGCAGGACAGCCGTAGGGGGCTGTGAGTTCCGATCCTTTTTTTATATATTTTTTTTACTATTTTTTATACTATTTTTTTATCATTTTCTTTTCCTTTTCTATTTGACAAGACATTCAAAGGCGTTTTGCGGGGTTGTTATGGCTTCGATTACAACTGGATCGGTTTCGACACGAAAGGGGGAAGAAGTATTAGGTAGGCGTTGGTTACCAGACTCTGTATCTCGCGTCGACGCCCAGTACAGAGAACCGGAATTATCTATACACGTTT
>JAOYNU010147606.1:0-21408 GCA_026745395.1 Tympanopsis confertula
AATCTTCTTTATTAGTCAGCTTGATTCTAGAGCTGCCAAGGTTACGAGATCCCTTGTTCCCCAATTTCCTCACATATTGTTTCTTTAATAAATAGTATTCTCTCAAAAAGTAGTCTTTTTTACTATAATTAAAATATTTATCTTATATTTACTAATATTATTTCTTTTTATAGAGATTTTCTATTATATCCAGATCTATTAGTTATAGTTTATATAAATTAGAATAATTCCTATATAATACTTAAGAATCTCTCTAAAGCCTTATTTAATTATTAATATTGCTTTGATCTAAATTATATTTCTAGTTTTCAACTTTCTATTTTTCTATTTATCTCTTAAAATATTAGTTGTCTATTTTAATAGTAAGTTTAATAAGTTTCTTTATTATTTCTAATTAGTTTATCTTAAATAATTTATTCTTAATATATAATTTTAATCTTTATATATATAAAGGGATTAATATATAGTGTAGTGGGGTTTCTGCCTCCTACTACCGCCTATTCTAGTATATAGAGCTCGCGCCTACGTGTTCTAGTTTAGCAAGAAACATAACTCCAGTTTACGCTTCAACTCTTCATTTCTGGTCTATTCACGGACTCTACGCCTTCGGCGTAGCCCGTAGCCCGCAGCCCTGTCTCAGTTCATCGCTTCGACTCGGTCCCCTTCGGTGGACCTGCTACGAGCGCTCCGCTATTTCAATAGTTAGTCTATCTTAGAATAGCTCTAGTTTAGGTAAATTTAGTAGAGTATACTATAGTAGACATAATTTAATATATCTTTATTAATTTATATTCTATATTAGCTTATTTATTAATTTTTCCAAATATATCTTATATATATTGTTTAAAATTAATATATATATCTATCTATATAATAAATCCTCTTAGTTTAAATTATATTTTATTAAATAGTTTAGTTTTAGAAATCTTAATTTTACTAGAGTTAGTATTATATAGAATTACTCTAAGTTGAGCTTATACTTATTCTTTTCTATCTCTAAGTTTACTAATAGAAGCCTTTGATTATTAGAGTTATTAAATAAGTTTAGTTACTTATATCTTTGGAATATTGATTTTATCTTCTTTCTCAAATAGTACCAATTTTGACTGAGACTAAGATAGTATAGATACCTTAGTTTTATTATTACTATTTAATATAGATATATTAATACTATAGTTAAATTATTATTATTAAGTTAAAATATCAATACTTATTTATTATTATATTATCTCAAAATAGTATTTAATATATTATATACTACTTATTAGATACTATAAATTTATCTATAAAGAGTAATACTTCTCTAGAATACTTATTATTCTAAAGTTATTTTATTACTCTATTATAATACTTACTAATTATATATAGTAATAGGCTTTATATATTTAAGTTCTTAAAAGTCTTACTTAGTAAAGGAGATACTAAATAGAATAGTATTAGTAAGATTAGGTTCTTATGGATCTCCTCTTATTATTAAAGTAATTTATTAGATAATAAATAAGAATAGTTATTATATTCCAATCTAGATCTTAAGTAATAATAAGATAAAATAATAAGATAATTAAATATAAAAAACTAAATATATATGAATAAGTATTCTTATATATTTATTCTTTGTCTATCTCTAATAAGCTTAGATCCTATCCTTAATATAATCCAATTTTATTCTCAATAGAATTATTGCTTTAATATCTTATTAGGTAATCCCTCATTAGGGTTTTGCTGACTGAAGATAGTCATATAGTTCCCTCTTTTGGATCTCTATTATAAGTTTACTATTCTTATTATATAGCTCAACTCTTGCCTTATTTAGTTGGCTATAGTTATTCGATTTTGGAGTCAACCCTAGTGGGTCTATAACAATTATATTATTCTTTATATTTAATTTCTTAGTAGATTACTATTAATTAATATATAATTTCTTTAAAACTATTTCTATCTCTAAGTCTAATAATAACTAAGAAAAAGGAGTTTTAATTTTAATAGTAAATTAGATAAGAAATACTAAATAAAAAGAAAAGAAGAAATTATTATTAGAATAATTAATAAGAGAATTATTTTTACAATTAGAGATAGATTATATAAATAAGAGTTTGGGAAAATTATTATTTTAGGAGTTATAATCTATCTAACTATAAATTAATATAGTTATAGCTAAATTAATAAGAAAAGATCTATATAGTATATATAAGATACAAAGAATACAAATAATTAAATAAAGAATATTAGAAAGTAGAAGAAAAAGAGTTTGAAGAAAAAGAGATAAAATAATTAAAATAAGAGTAATCTATACAAATTATATATATTTTTTATACTAAATAAAATTCATTTTTACTATAATGATAAAAATAAAGTATTTTAATACTTAAATTTTATTAGCTTTTTATTAATAAATTGTAGTCAAAAATATATTATAGATATAGTATATTTTGATTGTATAATTTTATCTATATAATTAAATAATATTTATAAATTTTACTATTCAACTATAAATAAATATAGAATAGAAAAAGTTAATTGTATCTAATAAAAAAGAACTCAAATAGTCCATATAATAATAATACTTAGATTATTGATAGTTTTTCTATATTTATATATATAATAATACTATTATATAATAATACTATTATATAATATACATATTAATATTTTATACTCTATTAATTAAGCTAAAATAAAATTTAACTACTAATTTATAAGTAATTTATCTATAATATAATTTTTTTGATAAAATTCTTCTATGAATATTTGAATATTAAAAAAGAATTATTCAGTTATTATATTATATTATACTTATAATTTAATAAATTATACTATATAATTTCTTTATAATTTAATAACTAATTTAATTAAATAATAAATTTCTAGAACAAAAAAGCTTAATTTGATATTCTTTCTGTTTATCTATTTGAGATATAGATCTAGTAATAATAATATAGAATATATAACTAATTTAGATTGTATCTATAATTTATTTCAAAGAGAAATAGAGTATTGGGAATAATAAGAATTATTCTTTGTCTAAATACTCTTTAGTTAATTAGATATTGGTCTATTCTCTATATTTTATTTATAATTAATCCATAATTTATATTTCTGAAGATTTTATATATTAAATACTCTAGACTTTAAAAACAGTTTTCTTAGGTATATATTTCATTTTTTAATAAAATATTTATTAGTTTGATATCTTTTATATATAATTTCTTACTAATATTTTTATATATTAATTTTATTATATAATCTTAAAGAAAAAGTAAAAGAAATTCTTTATTTATCATTTAGCTATCTAATAAACTAAAATTAATATAAACCTAATTAGATACTTTATATACAAAATTTTCTTTATAATTCTTTCTATTCACTAGAAATTGTATTTATTCTATATAAGATATAAAAAAGAATTATAATATTAAATATTTCTTTAATGACATATAAAATATATCTCTATTAATTTATATATAATTTCTCATTGATTTCTATACATAAGATATTATATTTAAAAGGAATAGATTTAAGAAATAGATTTAAGAAAAATATAAGAAATTTCAACTATAAAAGATATTTTTCTTATAAGAATTATATTATATCTATTATAAATTACTTATAATATCTTTATATTTCTTTTTTAAAGGTTTTCTTCTATAATATCAAGACAATTATAGAATATAGAATAGAGAATAAAAGGAAGTATTAAATTTTAGTGAAATTAATATTATAATTTAAAATCATAATTATATTAATTAAGTTTGAAAATATTCTATTAAATTAACTATTAGATTTACTTCTTGCCAAATAAATATTAATAGTTTAAAAGAAAAGAAATTTCAAATAAATTACTATTATTTTATTACTAAATTTTATAATTCTTACTTCTAATACTTATATTTATATTTACTAAGTTTATACTATTTCTTTTAATTTTAGAGATTGGTAAGACAGATAGAAGTTCAAAAGCTTTTTTTTATATATTTGATTATAATTAGTTCATTTACTTATATGAAACTATTTAAAAGAGAAATTAATATATTATAAATAATATATTAAGTATTAGTAATATCTTAATAAATAATAGCTTCCAGAATTTGATATCTTTTTAATATTTGTTCTATATCTATAGAATTAAATAGATATAAGTAGATAGAAGCTCTAGATTAACTTCTTTAAGATAATGACTATATCTTATTACTAAGATTAATATATATGATACTTAATTCTTATGTATTTCTTCTTAAGATAAAAAATATTCATATTTATCTACTTTAGATTTATATATAAATTATAAATATTATTAGTGATTTTCTTCTAAATTATTAATAGAAAATAAAGACTTATATACTAATATATATTATTTAAAATATAGTAATAGAAATAGGCTTTAATAAGATTTTTATTATTAATTATATCTTTTAAAACTTTATAGATTATTTTCATTTAAATTTCATAGTAAGATATTAATGATTTAATTTTCATAAGAGATTTGAACAATTTATTATTAGAAGACTAGAGATTTTCTTTTAATTTAAAACTCTTATTCCATTTAGAAATATAGATAGAATAATTAGATTCATTTATATAATAGCAATTAAAAATCATAGTATTAAATTATATAATATATATAACCTTAATAAAAGTAACTTTATAATTACAATTAGCAAAGATTAATGGATTATAATTTAAAAGTCTCAATATAAAATTATCAATAGAATACATATAAAGTATAAATATATTACTTATATAAAGATTATTTTAGCTAATAGTTTTATAGTTTCTCTATTAATTATTACAAGTATAAAAGAAGTTTAACTTTATTAATTTCAAGATCTTTATAAGAATTAAGTAATTACTATTATTAATTCTAAATATATAAATAATCTTTTAGTCTATTAGTAAATTTAAGATCTAAATTTAAGTAAAAGATATTGAAATAGCGGAGTGCTTATAGCAGGTCTACTGAAGGGGACTGAGTTGACGGGATGAACTGAAATAGGGCTGCGAGCTATAAGTTATGTTGAAGATATAGAGTCTGTAAATAGACTAGAAATAAAGAGTTAAAGTGTAAACTGGAGTTATGTTTCTTACTAAACTAGAACACATAGATATGAGCTCTATATACTAGAATAGATAGTAGTAGAAGGCAGAAATCCTACTGCAATATATAGAAATTCTTACTCTATAACAGATTTAGTTTATATTTAATTTATGAATTTTATAAAATTCTATAAATATTATTATATTCTAATCTTTCTTTTATTATTTTATTTAAGCTACTTTTTCTTATCTTTTAATATTAATTTATTTAATATTTATCAATATTATTGTAATAAAGACATTAAACTAGTTTTTATAATAGAATATTAAAAATTTACAAAAATAAATTTCTGAGTTATAATTTTTATTAATTTAGTACTAAATCTCTGAATTGAATATTATTTAACTTAGCTTTTAGTTATCTGGAGTTATTTCTTTTAATGTGAATATTATATATAATACGCTTATTAATTATTAACTAATTATATAAACTAAAATACTATTAGTACTTATATTTTTATACCAATTAAATATATTCTTATTATTTTAAATAAGTATTATTAGTCTAACTATTAATTAGAAATATAATAAATTTAAAGAAATAATTAATCAGATATTAATATTGAAAGACATCAAAATTACAAAAAAAATATCTTATAGTAACTAAATCTATTAATATAAGTTATATAAGGTATACTACATTATTTATAATATTAAAATAATTAAGTTAAAAACTATAGAAGAAATAATTATCTAAGAAGTAAATTTTATATATATAACAAACTCTTAATAGAATAAAAGTCTAAAAAAATTTATTTTTTATAGAATTAATTACTAATATCTTCTTATTTAATTTTCTTTATTTTCATTTTCATTTTCATTTTCATTTTCATTTTCATTTTCATTTTCATTTTCATTTTCATTTTCATTTTGTTTTTTAAAATCTATTTAGCTTATTTTTCTCTTAATTTCTAATTTTTTCTATACTCATCTCTATATAATTATAGATTGATATTTAATCTATCTCATTAATTAATTATATAATAGTAGATTAATATATTACTTATATTACATTGTAAATATAGTAAACAATTAATATACAAAAATATAATTTATTATATATTGTAAGAGAAATTCTAAACTTAGAGAAAGAAAGAAGAGAAAGAATCTCTATAATTAACTAAATAAGATATATATAGAGCCTCATATTCTCTATATCTATATAACTAACTTTATATTAATATCCTCTTTTATATAATTCTAGGCTATATAATATATTTCCTCTATATATATAATATATCATATAATTATTATATTATTCCTCTGTTAAATTTAAATTTGATTCTCAAATTATATAAGATTTATTCTTAATAGTATTAAATTGGATCTATATATAGGATTTCTAATAGTTCCTATAGGAATCTTAATATAAGAGCCCTACTTCTATAGAAATAAGATGACAATCTATATCTAATTCCAAAATATTTTAGATTCTCTATAATTTTCTATAGGGCTTCTATAGAAGTTCTATAATACATTAAGAAGTATAGAAAGTTACTTAATTATTATAATATAGAATAGAATTTTAGTATAATTTGTGTAGAAAATTTTAATTAGTTAAATTCATTCTAATAAAATTTGGAAAAAAGTAAAGTATAAATAAATAGAATAAGATTCAAAAGACTATAGAATTAATAATCTTATTTAGTACTTAAATATAGATTAAAGTATATAATTTTATATATAAATAGATAATAAACTATCTTTAAAGAGAAATAACTAGATGATATATAGTAATCTTAGAAGTTAAAAATAATAATATATAAAGAAGATAAAATTAGTACTCTAATAGATATATTCTATTTAATAGTTAGTATAAGATTTATTAATAAATTACTATCAGAATATATTTGAGTAATATATATTAGTCTTAAAAATTAAAAAAAGGGAGAAATAAGTCTAATATTAATAATTTAGTAGAAATAATTTACTAGAGATTATCAATAGATAACCTGGAAAAAATTATAATTGAGATGTAATATACTAGTCTTAATTTGAAATAGTCATAAGAAGAAAATAATATTATATTACTAAAATTCCTTTTTTCTCTTAGTTTAATTTAATTTATACATAATATTTTATATAGAGAAATGAATATGAATTATATATAAATTAAGAGAAATATATTCTATCTATTATTAGAAAAATATTTAATATTATAATTCTTTTTTATATATTATATAAAATAAATATCATTTTTAATTAATAGAGAGAAACATAAAGAAATTATATATAAACTATATTAATAATGTAGATAATAAAATGATAAAAGAATATAATTATAAGAACAATAATTATTTCAAGAGTAAATTTTATATATATAGTAGATTGTTACTAGAATAAGAGTTTAAAAAATTTATTTTTCATAGAAATAATCAATAACTAGAAAGATAATAATTTAATTGAGAGTACTTTCTATTTATGATAATACGTAGAAGTTAAAAAGAGTTAAATAATTCAAAAAGAGAATTATATTATTATTATATATCAATATATAAATAAATAGTTAATAATTTATTGAAATTTTGATACATATTAATATTAATATTTATACATCGATTAATAAAATCTTTTCTTCTATATTAAATATATTATATATTAAATTAATCTATTGAATACTATTCAATAGAATAATACTAAAGATAGAGTAGATTACTTATATTACTGATTTTACTATTAATATATATAGTTATTAGTAAGACTATATATTTATCTATATTATTTCTAAATAGTTAAAAAACTCATTTTAGAATGATTATAGAAGATTTAAATTTATAGAAAGAATTGAGTTAATCTTAGATATATTAATATTTTTATAAAATGATGATAAAATATATTATTAGAATTATACAATTATACAATTAGTCTGTATAATGTAAAGTAATCTATAATCTAGAAGATAAATATAGAATAAATAGAGTAGATAATTAATAATAACTATTATAACATATTGTTAATTATTATTTATATTTTACCATACAATATTAAGAAGATATTGAAAATAAAGATAATAATAAATTTAAAGACTAAGTTTTCTTTATATTTTTTTAAAATAGTGAAAGATCTTTAGTTGAGAGTTAATTAATTAATTTACTAAATAAGAACTTTATTTATATTGACTAGCTTTTAGTGGCTTTATTAGTTCTTTTAATTTAAAAGCTTCATAGTAGAATCTATTTCTATAATAATTTCTTAAGAATTTAATATATCAACTAAAAAGAATTAATATTTTCTATTATTGATTTATAGAATATTATATAATATATTAATAATAAGATAATTCATAAAGCTTAATATTATTACTGTTTTTTGACGTGGAAATATAGTTAGAAAAAGAATATGAAATAATCTTTTCGATATAATATAAGTTATTTAAATAGAGTGTTATACTATTTAAATCAACAGATATGCTATATAGATTATTTAAACAGAGTATTATCTTATTTATATTAATAGATATATTCGTAATAATATATCAACTATATATTTATAAGTTTTTTAAATATTTTTATATTAATATATATATGTAATATTATTATCTATTCTAATAGCCTTATGAAAAATTATTATTAGAAAATAGCTTCATAATTATAATAATCATAAAATATAGAGCTATAATATAATATTAAGAAATTAGAATTTAAATAGAAATTAGTAAAGTACTTAAATTTTATTATTAAAATAAATAAAAGTCTTATAGTAGATCTAGAAAATATTAAAATAATTAAAATACAAGAGAACTTTATGCTTCATTTTATTGAATTTATTAATAATTCTAATATGAAAAGAAATAATACTAATTTAAAATATAGAATATTAGAAGAGCTTTCAATAGTTAAAAAGCTCTTTATTGAAATACTAATCTTAATATAGTTTAAAGAAAATTAGAAAACTATAGTTAAGGTTAATTTATTAGAATAATTAATTAAGACTATATTATTTTAAATATAGAATAATAATATATTAAAACTACATATATATTTCGTTCAAGAATTATTATCAGTACAAGTTGATTATAAGATTTATAATAAGAAGTTTATATTAATAATCTATATATTAAAATAATAAAAAGTAGAATTAAAAATAGTTTAGAATTTATTCACTATAACTAATTATAAGAGCTTATAATACAACTGTTAATTAATTAAATAAGAAATAGATAAGATAGATTAATTTATTGTAAATATTCCATTTTAAATTCTAATATTAATTAGACAGATGAATAATATTATTAGACATATCATTATATTAAGAGTAAGACCTTATATAAAATTGTAATAATTATTAAATCTTAATATATATTTATATATTATTTAAAAAAAGATTAATTTATATTTAATATCTTTAAATAGTTTTTATAAAGATTATAGTCATAGAAATAACTATTTTCTAACTAGAAAATAAGATATTGTTAGTTTATATCTTCAAAAATAAAAAATTATAATAAATATAGATTAATCTATAATAATATAATAAGATATATATTTAGTATATTAATATTTCATATAAGAATAATCATTAAGCTCTTAATAAAGTTATAATGAAATTAGACTATTAGAGTATGAATTCAATAATAGAATTCTATTAAGATATTATAAGTTTCTTTATTTAAATATTCGAATTAGAGAAATTATAAATATAATTAATTTAAAATATTTAGAAATTATATCTTACTAGTTATTTAGAGAAAAATATAATATATATAATATTAGTTTAAAGATAGTATTAGCTTAGAATAATTATAGATATATATGATTTTATAAGAAATTATAGAGTTTGTAAATAGAATATAATTTAACAAGATAAGAAATATAAATTAGTAAAATTATTATTAATTTTAGAGTAAATTTAACTAAAGATATGTATAGACTTTATTATAGAATTACTATGAAAGGAAATAATAAATAAAACTTATTATATAATAATTATTAATTAATGATTAAAGAAAGTTATTCTAATTAATAAAACTTAATTACTATTAATATACTAATAGATAGGTTTATTCATTCATTCTTTTTATACTATAACTATTTAATGATAATTATAACTAATAGAGATATATAGTTCATGGATAAATTCTAGAGAATTGTCTACTAATAATTAAAGATTTATTAATAACTATTAATAATATTTAATATATTGACTAATAGATCAATAGAATATATTACTTAAGAGATAGAATAGATTATTAGAATGTATATATTATAATCAGAATAACTAAAACCTATTTCTTTTAATAATAACAGTAATTAATAATAAAATTATTATATCAATAGATCTTTTATTATTCTTCTTTCTATATAGCTATTATATAGAACTAATCAATACTAATATTCAATTAGAACTAATTATTAGACTAGAAAAAATAAATATAGCTTTAATCAATAGGTAAAAGATATAACTAATTAAATATCAGCTATGATAACATTTACTCAGAAGTAATAGTAAAGATAGTTAAATTAATATTATTAAGATATATTAATATAGTACAAGAATAACAAAGTATAGTTAAATCTGTAAAATATTTAATCTAACTAATTATATAAGAAACTTAACTAGTTATATATTAATTATACTATTACTAAAATATTCTTATTCTTTATAATAGAATTTGTTATTTCTATTAACATATATAGAAAATTTAAAATAAATGAATCTAACTAATTACAATAAATCTCTTATTTTTCTAAAGAAATAACAAAATATAACTTTCACTAATAATATTTAACAGTCTTAAGGACTATAAAATAGAAAGAACTTTTGATAAATATAAAAAGAAAATAGAATAAGGGGGAAAAAAAGAAGTTTCTAGTTTTATAAATAGACTATATAATTCTGATAAAAGAGCTATAAGCTAATATTAAGAATATAAAGGCATTAAATATACAGAAAAATTCTAATAGATATATAATAATACTATAAATAGAACAAATTATATTTTAAGGGAAGAAGAGAAATACTATAATAGAACAGATCTAATATATGAGTTAAAGAGTATATAGCTAATGAGTATATGTATATAATCATACTATTATAAGTTAATCTTATCTTCCAATAGAAAGATTACTATCTTAGGCTATTACTACTTTTTATAAAAATGACTATCATCTCAGATTACTAATTATATTATATAGATAGCTACTATAGACTCCATATATGACTCCATATATACTATTCCTATATTTTTACTTCCTTAAGATTTATCTAAACAGATCATAGTACCGCCTAATTGCATTTAAACTTCACCGTAGCCCTTCACAACAATTAATTATTATAAATGATAATTATATTAATATTATCTATATTGTTTCTTAAAATAGTAAAAAAAAAAGAAAAACAATGAAAAAAGATCAAGAATAATTATTAAAATGATGTTTTATTATTTATATAAATATTAATTTAGAAGATAAATAATTTATATTTTGAATTATGTAGAAAGAATTCAAAAAAGATATTTTAATATTATTCTCTATTTATATAAAAATAAGGAACTAAGAAGTTCAAAAAGTATTAATAAATAATAATATAAATAGCTATATATTAGTTAATAAAATAGCTTTTCTTATTTGAAATTCTTTTCTAAATTTCATCAAAGTATTTAATGGATTTTAATTATATTATATATCATATCTTATTAGAATTAAATTAACTAGAAATTAATTTTTCAAAGGTAAAATGTTTTATAATTTTAAAAAGATATTAATAATAATAATAATTATTCAAAACTAATAATAAAATAGATATATTTCTAAACTATAAAAAGAACTAGAAATAGAAAATTGATATTTAGAGTAGATTTCTAAAGTTAAAGAAAAAAGAGGAAAAGAATCTCTATAGATTTCTAAATTAAGATGAGGTAACTTGATAGAGATTTAATAATTATATAATATATTTAACTTCAATATTATTATATAATATATATATTAAATATACAATACGGTTTATTTTATTATCGTCTTTGTAAAATCAATTTAAGTTTTAGTATTAAATTAAATTTATCTATTGCTAGTTTACTATTATTCTCTTTATTGAGTAAGTTTTTAAACTTTATTTTGAAGCTATAATTTAAGTTTCTATATCTATACTCATAAGAGATTCTAATAATAATAGTCAATTAAGTAATTTAATTTATTCACCTAGATTTTTTATTAGACTATACATGATATATTATAAATAGAAAGTATTTAATCTTTAATATTCTATAAAACTTTCACTAAGCTTGTAATATAAATATTTATTTATATTTAAATATAATTAAGTCTAATAGTTTATTATAATAGATGATATACTATAATAATAGTTATATAATAGCCTTATTTATTATCTTATATTATAAAATAAAAATCTATTTCTTTAGAATTAATTAAATATTGCTTATATATATGTATAATCTTAATCATAGATTTAATAGATTTAATAATTTTCTAAACTAATTATATTAGAACTCATATAATTATTTATAAACTACTTAATATTCAAAATAAGTATTAATCGGGAAAAAATTCTATTCTTAAACATAATTTTATATTTTTCTTATTTTATAGTATATTAAAATAGATTAGTTATTAATATAGTATTTTATAGTATATTAAAATAGATTAGTTATTAATATAGTATTTTATTATAAAGTTTAAATCTGAGAGAAACTCTAATTATTACATTTTTTTGACATTTAATTAGTACTTAATTATAAAATACTTAAGAATTTTATAATCTAATTATATAATTATATATTAATCAAAATCTATATTCATTAATGCTATTCTCTATTCTTTTTAAATGTTTATTATTACTTGTAAATCTTTATTGTAAATTTTATATTAAATTTCAAATATTGTTCACAAAAAGAAAAAATATATAATACTAATAATTATTATTCTATAACTAATTGAATGTACCTCGAACTATTTTAGTTATAAGATTAGTTTAAATTTAGATTAGTTATATAAAATTAAAATATATAACTATTAATAACTTCGTATAATAAACTCTATCTATAGAGAGTTCTTTTTCATTAGAATAAATCATTATTTAATTAAGTAATTATAATTCTATATAAATTAATAATAACTAGAAACTAAGAAAAGACTGAATTTCTTTCGCTATGATTAATTTCTTCCAATTATAGATAATTAGTAACATTTCTAAATTAATTTATATGTTATTTTTCTATATCAAAACTAAGAAATTTTAGTTTCTCTATATTAAACTTATATTCCTTCAATAAAACTTAGAGATTTAGTACTTAAGAATTATATAAAACTTCTTTAATATATTACTTATATAAGTCTAAATATTCTAAGTAGATTTATTAATAAAGATAATCATTATAATATTAAGAAGACTATGTAATTTAAATAATTTTATAATTAAATATTCTATATTTATTCTAGGAGATTATGAAATTCCATTTTTACAATATAGCTAAATATAATAGGCTTTATAAAACCTTTAATTTAATAAAATATTTAAGAATCTTATGAAGAAGAGAAATTCGATACTTGTCTTTCTTTATTATAGTATTTAGCTTCTGATAATTCAAATAAATTTATTGACTATTTTCCAGCTTTTTAAAAACCAAAATAGAACAATTAAATAAACTTATTAGAGAATAATTAATATTCTTGATTTTTTTAAAATTATAATTAATAATCTATAAATTATTATTAGTATACTACTAAAATAATAGAAGTTATTATAACTTAAGATTATCATAATATTAATATAGTAAAAAGAACTGCTTAGATATATTAGAAATTAAAAGAACATTTAGAATTATAAAATGGAGAAAGAACTAATTTAGAATATATACATTTACAATAGAACTCTAAACTTGAAGAAAAGAGAAGAACAGGATTTCTATAGATTTCTAAACTTGGATAGGAGAACTATATAGAGATTTCCACTTATATACTATACTTTCCTTCAATATCATTATATATAATACATATACCAGTATATAATATAGTTTATTATAATTTTTGTATAAATAAACTTTAACTAATCCTAAAAGTTCTAATTAATAAATTTCTAAAACAATATTAATCTCAATTAAACATTTCTTCCAAGGAACTTATTAAGAGAATAAAATGAATTTCTATATCAAAGGCTATATAGAACCTAATAGATATATATAGTTTGATTCAACTTATTAATCTCTATTATATTTCTACATTAAATTTAATATAGATAATCTGTTTCTTAATAATTTTGATATAAAAAAATTTAAGTAGAATAAAAAAAATTAATAAAGCTTCAAATATTTTAGAAAGAACTATTTATTAGAATATTAATTTTAAATATATCTTAAAGGAGTTAAGTAGTAATTATTAAGATTAATATATCATAGTAATTGATAAGAAGAATAGTATTTTAGAAATAGAATAGTAGTATTGTATAATCTTATTATTATTCCTTATAGAAATTATTTGTAATAGGATTAAATTATAAAATCTATAATAAAAGATTGTTATTAATGATATAAATATTAAAGTTAAATAGAATCTAACTTTTTACTATAGTAATTGGACTTATATTAAAATGGTTATAAGATAATCAATAATATCAAAATTTAATATACGATTTATAATAAAGAGTTATTAGTAGGTATATACATATTTCAAAAATAAAAAATAAAATGAATAACTACATATTTTAATTTCATAATAAAGTATATATAGATAGAATAACCATCATCTAAAGAAAGTATGAAATTAATCTTATAGTAAATAACTATATTATATTATTAATGAAATATCTTAAAATAAACTAATTATTGAGAAAAAATAGCCATTAAACTATATATTTCTTTAAAGTTCTAAAGAATTTTGTTCTTATATTCATATTATTTGCTTTTAATTACTATCAAGGATTTTAATTTACTTAATTATAGATATAAATAAGCTAAGATAGATATTTAAGAATAAGCTATTATTAAACTAAGAGATTAAAAGTGTGAGGACTGTGGGCCTATTGTTGGTATAGTGTAGTAACTAGGATAGTACTAGTAATGTTATATATGAAGGGTTGAACTTAGGATGTGTGGATTTCAGTATATATTGTAGTAGTGTAGAGCTGATTACTGGTTTTCCTAATCAGTGACTGTAGGGCTATTTAAAAAGCTACTTGCTAAGTGAGTAGTTATGTGTTAATCTAAGTTTATATCTTAGTTATTAGGTATTAACTATATTATATTATATGGGTATTATAAGAGAGGTTTTAATGTTTATTTTTCTTCTTAAGGGATTGTATCTCTATAATTCTTAAAGCTAAATTATCGATATTGCATTATATATTACTTGTATTTGATTATATATAGATTATAGCTATTTC
Source organism: Tympanopsis confertula (assembly GCA_026745395.1). Lineage (NCBI taxonomy): Eukaryota > Fungi > Ascomycota > Sordariomycetes > Coronophorales > Scortechiniaceae > Tympanopsis > Tympanopsis confertula. The sequence continues at coordinate 15,424 of JAOYNU010147606.1, forward strand.
TGTAGGTAAAGTTATGTATAGTTTACTTCTATTAATTTTATTATATAGGAAGTTTGGAGTTTTTATATCTTTGTCTATAGTTTATTTGATGTATTTAAGTTATATTATATATATATATATAATAGATTTGTTTAGTTTGGCTATATTGGAATATATAGCTTTTAGCTTTTATTGATATTATTTGTAATACTATTAGTAGTAACTCAAGACTGAAAATATAAATAAGATGGTCTAAATTACTTTAACTTTTATTTTAAATTTTTTTTTTTAAGTTCTTTACTTTTATTACTATTAATATATCACCCTTTTAAAATTTCCTTATTGTATTTTAATATATTACTATATTTTATATTATTTTTTGTTTAAGTATTTAATTTATATTATATTGCTCTAATGTAATATAATTTAATTTGTTCTAAGTATTTAGTTTATATAGTATTATTTATATTTAATATAATTCAATAAATTATTTCTTTTCTTCTAAAGTAATATTTTTACTACTTTATATATATACTAATTAGTTAAAGTAGTTATATCTATCTACTTTAGTATTGTTTTTTCTATATTTACTATCTCTATTAAGACTATCTCTTTAAAGACTCCTGAAAAAGAAAAAGAAGAAGTTGTTCTCATAGCCTAACTGAAGGATTTTTCTATAGGAAAAGAGGAGTTATCTTATATACTTCTATACAAGAGATTAGATAAACTCTTACTAGATTCAATAGTAACTATTTTAATATATATATATAGATGGATATTTCTAGTATCTTAAAAATAATGTAACTTTTATATATTAGATATTATTTAAGTAGTATGAATATATTTATTATATATTAGTAAAATATATTTATATTCTAATAATATTTTAACCTATATCTATATTTAAGTAACTATTAACTACTATTATAGATTTTAAAATATACTTAGACAAATATTTATTATTATATTAAACTCAGTATTTCTTATGTTACTAAGAAGTATATCAAATTATATTATTATATAGAAAATATATACTATAAGGAGATAGTTAGTATTAATACTATTATGAGAAGAAACTTGCTTCCTCTGTCTCTCTTAATAGAATATATATTATATATAAAACTATAAAGCTTATATATAATAAGATAGAATTATACTATTTTTATAGTTAGTCCTCTATATTGACTTATAATATAGATATCCTAATAGGGAATCTATACTGTTAGTTCCTAATAATTATATTATTATTTTAAAGTTCTTTATTATATTATATTACTAGTTCTATTATATAGTTATTTAGATCTCCTAACTAAAGTTCTAGTCTCTACTAGAAGTAAATCTATATTTAATCTTAGATTGATTATTTTATTATATAATTATATTATATTAGCTTTTGTTATTTTTACTTTTCTTTCTTTTTCTTTTAAATATTTTCTATATTTGTCTCTAATAGTACTTTATATCTTTTAAAGTTTTCTATACTTTATTAGTACTTTCTTCTCTTCTTACTATATTTTAGTAGTTTTTAGCTGTTTATAAATCTTATAGAGTATATTCTAGTTTCTATAGACTTAGACTTAATTTCTATAGACTATATTGACTTCCTTGTAGTTCTAACTATAGATTATATTATAATTTTTACTTTCTATTTCTTCTTATAGTTATCTAGTATAATTAGATCTTCTATAATTTCTTAACTTTTCTATATTATTTCTTTATTAAGCTAATCTGTCTATTTGATAAAATATTTTCTATTATTATAGTTCTTTCTATAATTTAATATAATTTAGTCTACTATATATTTAAGTACTTTGTTAATAAGTATTGATTTAGATATACTCTTATAGAATATTTTCCTTATATATAGCTCTAGTATTGATATATAGTATATTGAATATAACTTTCAATAATATAGAAATAGTTATAACTTATATATTTAGTATATATATTTATTTACTATTTAAAATAGATTTAATATAGTATTATCTAGCTTATAGCTATATTAAATAGTCTTTATATATTTATTCTATAAATAGATGTAATTACTAATCTTAAAGAAGATATTTTTATAATTCTTATTGATATATTACTTTATAGTATCTTTTATATATTATAATATTTTCTAACGATGTATTTATGTTTTTTATATTTTTTTAATCTATAAGATAATCTCTATTAGTTTACTATTTAAAGCTTTATTAATACTAATATAAAAATTAGTATTAAATTCTATTAGTATCTTATATAGTATTCATTCTATTATTAAATACTTTAATTGATTATAGACAATCTGTACTATTAATAACTATTTTCCTTAATTATTCTGTTTTCAATTTATATAAATTTATTTTTTTAGTTTATTTATCTCTTTATAAATAGTAAATGATTGATAATTTGTATTTAATTACTAATTAGTAACAGAGTAATTTCTAGAATTCTTAGTAAATAGCAATTCTTAGTTACTAATTAGATTTACTAGATACTAACAATCAGTATTATATATTTTATTAGAAGATCTATAAGCTTGGATATATTGATTTTCTTAATATATAATATATATAGTATAAATTTAGTTATTATATTTATAATAATATAAATTATATTATATATCTCTCTATACTATATAAAAAGTAGAAATCTGAAGATAAAGTCTATACTGATTTAATCTCTAGATTTTTTTAGAATAAATAATAGTTATAACAATCTATGTAGCTTATATTTTAATACTAAGTTATATTAATATATTAGATACTTATATATATATTTTCTAATTTTATATATTATATCCAATTAAGCAAATCTATATCAAATTATATCTAAAGTATATTTCTTTCTAAAATAATTATTTCTTAGATTATTATAATATATTTTTATAACTTCCTATCTAAAAACCAGTATCTTTAATATTTTAACTTATTTATCTTTTTAAGATAGATCTATATAATCCTTACTCAAAGATATTCTACTTAGTTTTAAGAAATCTTTACTCTTTATTTATTATAAATATCTATTTAATATATTATTTCTTAATTATATTTTATAAATTAATTCTATAATAAGAATTCTAAGATTCTGCAAATATACTATTTTATCTATTACTATTATATAAATAATATAATATAATACTAAGTAGTCTAAAATATCTATAATATTATTAATATAGAATTTATTCTACAAATAAGTTTTTATAAGATTCTCTATAAAGATATTAATCTATAAACTTAGATTTATATACTATATATATTTTCTTATTTAACTAAAACTTATTTTTTGTAAAAATAGAACTTATTATATCTTCATACTTCTATTAGTTATACTTACTAGTTTCTCTTATAATAACTTCTTTATATTCTACTTTTTAGATATATTTATATTATATATATATAATATATAATTTTCTTTATTATATAGTCTAAATACCTACTAAGTATTTTTACTAAATTCTTTTTCTTTAAATAATAAATAAACTTAAAATAATAATATATAAGCTTTTCTTATTAATATACTAATTTTCTATTAAGCTTTTTCTTAATATAGAAATCTTATAAATTATTATAATCTATTAAGATTTTAATAGTATATAGATTATTCTTTAGATAATATCTCTATTACTTAGTTATAGTAATAATTATAAATAATTCTTAATTATATATTTTATATTAAGTTTCTATTAGAATTATTTTATATAATTAATAGATAATAGAGTACTAATATCTCTTATTATTCTACTATAATATAAATCTAGAAACTATTTTATCTAAAATATCTATCTCTAATAAATATACTTACTGAGAATTATAGTATCTTAATACTAATATAGTAATAAACTTATATTTTAGTACTATAAATACTTTATATACTCTCTATATCAACTTAAAGCTTTTTTGCTTTTAATTTACTCTATATTTTTACTATATCTTCTTAGCTAAAACTGTTAAAAATACAGTAATCTTTAAAAAATTCTTAATAAACTTATAATAAAAATTAATAAAGTCAATAAATTACTATATATTAAATAAGTATTTTAACTCTAGCTATTTTTTTAGTCTTAATATATTTATACTCTATTTTTACTTTCTCTCAAATAATAATAAAATCTAGAAATATAACTATATTTATGTAAAATATATATTTAAATAGCTTTAAATATAGTTTAAATATATATAATCTTTCTAGAACTTTATATATATTTTAAATATACTACTCCTTATTATTAGAATAGATTAGAATATTATTAAGATACATAATATAATATATATTAAGCAAATTTAATAATATATAATTAATATATAACTAAAATATAGCTAATATATTAGTCAGACTAAATAGTATTACTAAATATTTAAAGTATCTATACTAAGCTCTAAATATAATTTTCTATTTATCTTTCTTTTAAATCTAAATACAATAATACATATTCTTTAAATTAAGCTATATAAATATCTTTATTTTTATAAGCTTATCTAATACTTCTGAAATAAGAAATAGTAAATACTAATTCTTTTTTGTAATTAAATTTAGCTCTTAATAATCTATATATAAATATAGTAAACTATTCTTCTTTAGAATAAAGAAAATTAGTACTTCTATAGAGCTTTATAAGAATCTAATTTAACCTTTCTCTAAACTACTCTTTAAATACTCTTCAAATATAATAAACTATATTATAAATAATAGATAAATTAGCTTTTATAGTAATTAAATATTTTTTCTAAGATTAATTATATAATTATATATTTTATTATTTACTAATACTATAACTTACTTCTTATTAAATAAATCTTTAAAATCTATATAGTTTATCTTAATTTATATTATAGTTCTATCTTTACTATCTATTACTATACTATTAAATATAATTATTAGAATATTATATAAAGAAAATATATTAAATATAAACTCTATTATTTCTACTAGGATCTTATCTATTATATTCTATATAGAAATAATCTTAGATTCCTTATTTATATAATAGTACTATTTATTCTATAACTACTTTAATATTAGAATTAACTATATATAGCCAGTTATATTTTAATATAAAATTATAATTATTTATAATTACTAATTTATAAAAGATATTATACTTTTATAAGACTTCTATTATATCTTTAACTTTAATACTCAAATTATAAATATTAAAGCTATAGATTTTATTAGAAATCTAAGCTTAGTATTATAATAGTATACTATAATATAATTAATTATTTTTTGATTTCTTTAAATTATTATTTCTTGGACTTGTAAAATTTCTTCTTACTACTATAACAATTAGATATATAATACTTCTTTTTATAATACTTAAAATACTCTATATCTTTTATATTTCTACTATTCTATTTTTTATCTTTATTTAACTATATCTATAGACCTTCCCAATTAGAAGATACTATATTTCTAAAACCCCTAGAAGCTTTTAAGTAGAAATCTTCTTATCTAAAATTAAATATAAAATATATCTTTAGCGTCTCTAATAGCTTTATTATATAAGAATCTAATAGAATATTATATTTTTTATATATTAACTTCTTTAATACTATATAGTATTCTAATAAATTCTATTTAACTATATTATCTAACTAGATTATAAACTATATATAACTTTTATCTAGATTTCTCTCAAAATAGTATTTTATTTTAATACAGATCTTATTAAGTCTCTTATTATTAAGCTAAAATAATCTTTTTATCAGATAATATAAATTATTCTTTATAATTCTTAAAATATAGTTTTAATATTCTAATATCTTTATTCGTCTCTATAAGATGCTTTATAATAAATTATTTAATATTCTTTAGCTCATTAAGTATCTAGGATTAGATATTAAATTACTATATAATAAAAATTAGCTTATTACTATTTAGTATTATATTTATCTTATAAAGCTACTTTTCTTTAAAAATAGATTACTTTAGATATATATAGATAATTTCTCTATTCTATAGATTTAAAGTATAAATACATTCCTTTCTAACTATTTTAAGTAATATACTATATATATATTC
>JAOYNU010147716.1:0-21391 GCA_026745395.1 Tympanopsis confertula
CGCCTCGTACTACCGCCTCTCCTCGACCAGGTGGATCTCCATCTTCCGCAAACTTTCCTGGCCAAGGCAACTTTCCCCCGCGAACTGAATCCCGACAGCCTTCTAGGGGGTCGGCTGCCTCGGCTGCCTCAGCGCCCTCAGCGCCCTCATCAGCCCCAACACCCAGACCTCCTGCTCAACAACAGCCGTCCAAGCCCAGTGCGCCGCCACCTGGAAAGGGACCTAAGACTTTTGAGGAAATGGGAGTCCCAAGTGCTAAAAGTGATAATGATTGTGTAAGTTCCTCCTGCTGATTTCAAACCTCTTGCGTTCGTGCATATGCTAACCGTTGTTGATAGCTGGTGATGTGATACCCTGAACGCCATTTTGGACTTTCTCCGCCATGGATCTTTGAGCGTGTTTCTTGCTTATCTGCTGTTCGTCATCTTATTGCATATTTCCTACCTTAATACCGGGCCCCAACCCAAAAATTAGTCTTCGTTGTCTGCGGGCGACTCCAGTTTACGTTATCTGTCTTCATTTACGCATATTGCATTTACGCTCAGGATATCATGGGTGCCCGGGGCCTTTGAACATATGGTTGTTCGGTTGTTCGGTTGTTCGGTTGTTCTGAATTCTAGATATATGGCGTCCTCGTTTATGAATTATATTTCGTGGTATCCGCATCATTACTTCGCTGTAGGCCCACGTGATACGTGAGGCGCGTGTTGATAACTTCAACTATCTCTCTTCATTTTATCCCATCCAGACTTGACCCCCACATTATTGAGGCCATGGTCCGTAAAACGAAAGCTGAGGCGACCGCCGCCTCTAATGGTAATTGCACAAACCCTGCCCACGCGACGGATACTGACGGGGAGAAGACAGTGCACTTGTTTTTGACTATCTACGTGAGTTCTCCACGCGTGCATTCAACTCAAAGCTTACATTAGCCTTCACCAGGGACTCAGAAGTATGTGCTCATCAATTCACTGAGGTTTCTTGAGGACTGACATCGGCGCGACAGTCGTCCATACTCGGTCCGTACTTCGCGCGAAAGCATGCATTGCTGGAGCTGACGAGCATAAGCAGGCAATCGAGGTATCTGCTAACCTACACAACAAAGTTACAAAAGGTATGAGCCTTCATGTCGTCACAAGGCTGAGTTTCTGGACCGCTGTTGCCGCGATTATGGCTGAACGGTTTCTCAACAGCGCAAGCTACGAAGGTGCTTCAGAATCTACACGAAAAAGGTCAGATCGGAGGGCGGATAGTTGGTACGTCATGAAGCTCTATATCATGTGCCCCATGCTTAAAGTTGTACTGAGGGGTATACTAATCATCAAAAACAGGGAAACAAGCAGTCTACCATGCCCTACAGGAGGCGGCGCAGAACGTGACCCCAGAGACCATAGCTTCGATCAACCAAGAAATCGGGAAGCTCGAGAATGAGCTCTCGGACTTGAAGACCAATGATAAAAAAGCCCGTATGGCCTTAGCGGCCTTTGAGGCCAGCCCGTGCCTCGCCGAGCTCGAGTCCGATATCCTACGCTTGGAAGGCCAACGCGATGATCTCCAGGCGCGTTTGGCCACCTTACACGGCTCTGATAGCTCGCAGCTGTCCCCAGAGGAAAGGGACCGACTCGAACGGGAATGGCAGTACTGGCAACGTCATGCCATCACCCGCCGGCGCATTGGCCGGGATCTATGGGGGAAGTGGGCCGAAACGCTACCAGCAGAGATCAGTGAGCAGGAGCTTTGGGTACGTGCTGTCTCCCACTTTTGGAAATCACCGCGTGCTGAAGATGGCCTGCAGGAATCGCTAGGGCTCGAAGGCACGCTCCAATGAGGGGTTGACAGGCGTTGACGCTACCGTGTGAGGATGATCCCCCTCGTCTCCACTCGGTCACATCATTTGACGAGTATGATTTGCGGCTCGGTCTGAGCGGAGCTGGGGAGCTCTTCGATCGCGATATGAACTAGGAACGGGTGACGGGGAGGTTGATACGCCTTCCGAGAAATGGTAAGGAACGGGAAGAAAGGAGCTTTTGCCCGACATATCTTAATAGCAGTTTTTATCTTTTTCGAGGGATCGGGCCGACCTGGGGGCATCTAAGGCGTGGGAATGGAGGCAAACTCCGGGAGGCGAACCAAGCCAAATCATACGGACAGCGCATACGGACACGCGGAGCCAACGAGACGGGATTAAAACTAGTTTGTTCATCTCATATCTGTCATCTGCCTTTTTGTCGTCAGTTACTATATTCATTAAAATCATACTTTCTCAGAACGAGTTCCATGATTTACATCTCGACTCGTGCGTTCATACATTTCGGGATCCGACTTGACCGCCCGCTTCGAATCTCTTCCCCTCTCTCGCCCCGATAGACCCCTCCAAATCCTCCACCCAACTTGGCGATGCTGTCAGCCTCTCGCCCTCCTACATCTCGTCCCAATCGTTCCGAAATGAGAGGTCGCGCGCCTCTCCCGGTGCCTTCTGGCGTCCAGAATGGTCAAAATGGCCATTCCCGAAACCCCTCAGGCCTCGATATGGCCCGCAGCCCGCCGAATCCCAGCAACAAGAGTGAGATTCCCTTGCGCCAGAGTTACTACCGTCTGGGGTGATCCAAAAGCTCTAGAATTCTCCTGTACTAATTGAAGAAAAGACACCAAGCACGTTCCTTGCAAATTCTTCCGCCAGGGCGCTTGTCAGGCCGGCCCCGCTTGTCCATTCCTGCACTCGACTGATGCATCGGCTGAATATACTCCCTGCAAATACTTCACCAAGGTAAGGATGAAGCTTTATCACTGACTTGCGATCAATTCTCGTTTGCCGATAGCTCCGATACTGACAAGGCAATCTTTTGGGTTGTAGGGCAACTGCAAGTTTGGCGCGAAGTGCGCACTGGCCCACATTTTACCTGATGGACGACGAGTCAACCGGCCGTCTGGAGGCGGAGGAATGGGAATGGGTGGTGGCAGTCACTTGAACCTCGGCGGTCGAGTCAATCCGCAAGCCTATGTGAACCAGGACTCGGCCTTGACAAACTCGGTGCTCTCTCAGCAACGCATGAACGGTCACGAGCCCCGATACCCTTCGCAGTCGGATGATATCGCGGGCGTACATGGACAGCATCCGCCACCTTACGACTCTATTCCAACAATCGATGCGGGATTGGCTTCTGATCCAGGCTCAAAGTATGGATCTCCGGCGGACGATGTGCGTTTCCCGATGTCACCAAGCAACAACCACTTGACCGCGCTCGATGCTCCGCTTCCAGCTTCCTTCGATAGTCAAGGCATCTCTCATGTGGCTCGGTATGGGCCTGTGGCTGCCTCGATGCCATCGAAATTCGGTCTTGAGCTTTCCCCGCCTGCACAGAGACCTGGTCCGGCGGACAACTTCCGCAATCTCCGTGATATCGGCTACTCCGACATGCGCAAGCAACCATCCAACATGGGCTCCTCTCCCCCAGCTCCCGAAGATGTCGGAGGTCCTCGATTCATGCATTCCTCGCGGCCTGTGAAGCCTCGCATGCTGTCTGCGAGTGTTCCTCGCCCGACTGGTATCGACGAGTGGGATGAGAACTTCCCAATGGAGGAAGACTATCTTCCTGTTAACTTGCACGACGATGTTCTGACGCCCCAGGAGAAGCTGCGTCGACTATCTCGAACAGACCATGACTTTGGCAGTAGCCACCGGGATTTCAGCGGTCTTGGTATGAGCAGCAGTTTTTCCAAGAATGGCTCACCTCTCGCCTCCAGTCCATCTCGCTTTGGTGCATTGTTTGCGAAGCAACGTCAAAAGAAGGAAGAAGATGCAATTGGCTCCTCTTTCCCACACATTGGCTCTCCGTTGCGCGAATCATCCTTCAATGCTTTGGGCAGCCCAGGCCTTGGCCCCATTGGCAGTAGCCGCGCTTCTCACGATGGCTCACCATTTGTCTCAAGCCCCGGAAGACAGTCTTCTATGTCCATGATCTCTGAACAAATCGGCGGCCTGTCCCTCAACCCGGGATCTTTGCGACAACCCTCTGGACCCGGACGCTTGGATCGAACCATTTCTTCCCCTGTTACCACTACCAAGATCGAAGAAGAGGATCCCCTTGATCTGGTCTTCTCCATGGAAGAAGAAGAGGGCCACAAGCGGAACAGCTCATCATGGAACTCGGATGAGACCAAAGAAAACCCTGCCGATGCATAATCTGCTTCTTTCCACTTTCATGATCACACGACGATATAGGCCTAGCGACTTCGGAGCTCTATTTCTGAGCACAGTCGCAAGGTCGAATAAAAATTTAAAGGCGAGGTTAACGGAGTTCATTTGGAACAGCAGCATAACGGAGCGTCAAAAACGATAAAATAACCGAGGACAAAAACAGAACAAAGAAAAAGTATAACACCAACCCCCCATATCAATATGTCATCAGCCCGTTTATGCCTGTCTTATACTGGCATCGTGATTCGGCACACCAACCTTGTCACATACAAAGGCTACTCTCGGCCCTGCTTTCCATAGACTGGACATTGCTGCGTTATGTTTTGTCATTGGGGCATTTTGAACCGATTTGATTTTTCACCATGATCCATTTTGCCTGTTCATGGTCTTGTTCATCTTGTTTTGCGGATCATCTAGAGCCGTCGCATCTTTTCTTCATTCGCCCCGTTCAGGGCTTGAGGACTGGACATACTTCTCGGTCTTCTTACCCGGCCATCTCTTGTATTAATCTCTTTGCCTTCTATGCGATCTTACTCCGTCTTGGCTTAATGGAGATTTGAGGTTCTAGATCGGCTCCTTGTTGACACTTGCCCTGCTCGATTCATGAGTCAATGACCGTTTGGTGCCGGTGTTCTTTTGGTTGATTTCGTCTGCATTTATTTTATTATTTTTTGGATCTCCTGGCCTCAACGATGTACAAATGGGAGATGTGCAAATAAACTATGCTCATATGAATTTTTCACACAAATTCTTTGATCTACGTATTTTCATCTAGTACTGACTACGAGTACTGAGTAACTTGAGCATATTCGGGTAGGTTACTAGTATTTTTAGGGACAGTGCTTACTTCGGTGGGCTCATCTTTACACTTAAAAAACTGTTCATTGTGAATAAAACAAGTAGCAGCTTAGTCTTACAGTTCTAATGAAACGCCCCTGGACCAACCAGGCCCTGAAATGAACCCCTAAGACGCCGCAAGTGAACCATTGCATGAAACAAATAGTGGCCTGGAGATGAGAAAGCAATCCAGGACTTGACAACCAGCATTAGATTAGCTGTCTCCTAAGTAGACTGCGTTACCTTTCAGATTAACAAATCCTTCGGTATTAGATCGTGCCTGGATCTGTTCAGTCTGCTGGCGCGACAGTTTATCGTTCATGATTCGGTTCTCACGAGTCGCGGTGTCGGCAGAGCGGGCATTACCCGCGTCGCTCTTGTGAAACATCGCGTATAAGTTCTCAGTACCAGCAACCACTTCCTTCACCATGCAGTCGATGGCTCGCGGGGCAAGGGCTTGAACTCGGGCAGCAATGTCGATTTCTTCATCGACGCGGGCTCGCTTTTCCTCCTCCTGCCTTTGTGACTCTTCTTCTTCGCGCTTTCGCTTCCTCTCCGCAACCGCTTGTTGGCGGTCCTCTCTTCTGGCGAGGTATTTCAGGGAGTGGGCTAATTGCGGCTGGACTGGGAGGATGAGGTCCAATGGCGGAGTAGAGAAGAATAAAACATGGCCTCTTTCATCACAATGGAATTGTTGCCGGATGTCGGCGGGAATTGCGAGGTTCGCAGCATCGCTCAGATGATACACTTCAACGGCACGAGGTGCATTGGGATTGTATGCGGTACTTGCAGGCTGAGAGGCGCGGCTGGGAGGGTAAGACCCGTACTGAGTTGCTTGAGTCGCGGGGAAAGAAGCTGCCATGGCGGGTGAAGTTTGATAGGCACTGCCTGGTGTCGGCTGCATGAAGTTGCTTGGGCGGCGTTGTGCTTGATACATCTGCGGGTTCATGGGGGTTTGGAAGGTCGTTGAAGGCGCAGCTGGCGATGCTTGGGCCATTTGGGGAGTCGGCATGGATGCTTGAATTTGAGAAGCTACCGCGCTATTTGCGGGCATTGAAGTGGCCGGAAGAGCTTGATTGATAGAAGGGCGAGGCGTGGCAGATGCCATGGTGGATTGAGGGAGAGTTGGAGGCGGCGGAGATGGACTTGGCTCTGGTGGCGGTGATTCCTTTGTAGCGGAAATCACAATTAGAATCGCGAAATTAGCGGGAGAAAAGGGCCACAACTTACATTTTCATCGCGCGGGCGGCGATGCACTGCACCCACTACAGGCGGCGCATTGTCGCCTCCCCATGTTGGCCGGGGGAGATCATCTGTTTCCTTCGCATCATCTTTCAGAAGATGCTTAATGGGACTTGGCTGCTTCCTGATTCTGCGGGGCACATCAAAGAGATCCATCTCATAGTCCTTCTCCCGTACTTCATCTGGCAAGCAGCTCGCCCATGTTTTAATCTTGTTGAGCTTGTGCTTCTCTTCGTTATAGCGCGCCTCGCACACATAAATCTCCTTGCCTGGAGGAAGGTCGCGTGGACGTCCTCGGCTATAGCGAGTAGAGAACATCACAAAACACCGGTCGACAATCTCATCAATGCGATGGTCTCGGTATTGGCCAGTCTTTACGACTTCATTAGGGTAGAAGTGCTTCTCAAAGTGGTGGACGGTCTGCTCGGGTCGATAATACCAGCATGCGTTGATCCACTGCTCACGCTCGGAATCTTCCCATGTACGATAGATCTGGGCCACAATAGGCTTTGTGACGTCGTTGGGGTTTTGAATATGAACCCAATCTCCAACCTTCCAGAGCTCGTTCTTGTGCAGAATACCGTCCGGCAACGGGAAACGGCCATCTTCCATGAGATACTCGCTATCCGGTTTCTTCTTCTCTTGCTCTGCCAGCTTTCGTGCCTCTCCCTGTAGATCCACGGCATCTTTGTAGATCTCACTCTCAGACTGATTGTATGCCTTTGCATTTTCGAACATCAGATCCAAGTCTCGCATGAAGTGATCAACAGAGTTGTACTTCTTGCGCTTCGACTTGCGCTTGATGATGTCGATAGCAATTGGCTCCTTAATCTCCATGTAGTAGTCTGGGTAGGCCGCTTTGTCAGGAAGACGTTCAAAGTGTACGACTTTCAAATGACCGCCTGCTCCCTTTAACTTGCGGAGACCCTTGAGAATCGTTTTGATACGGGTTTCCATGGGAGTATCAACCCGGGGAGGACGGCCGCGCTTTTTGCGTGGATCAGGCTCAAACTTTTGAGAATCCTTCCCACCACGTTTGAGACTTGGCCTAGGGCCTGGCTTTTTTCTGCGGCGCTCGTCGTCGTCATCGTCGTCGTCCTCTTCCTCTTCCTCTTCTTCTTCCTCTTCATCTTCCTCGTCGGGCACTGGATCGGCTTCAGGAATTTCGCCAAGGTCTGGAAATTTGGCCTCTTGCGCGCTAATTATGCCATCATCGACCAGCTTTTGCAGTTCTTTATGAAAAACGTCCTGTAAACACGGTCTCGATTAGACGAAAGTTCTTACTTCGGCCAGAGAGTAGTCCTCATGTGAACCTACTTTTATCACGAGCGCGTCTTCGTAGGCTTGCGACTTGGGTCTGTTGTATGTCTGCGCATTATGGGGGATCTAAACAATGGCACACACACTGGTTAGAATCGCCACAAAACGAAATCGAGGCAAGTCGCATACCAGAGCGCAGTCACGGACGTAATCAGTGAAATGCTTGTACTCGCGCTTGTTGATGCGCTGTTTCAAAATGCTGAGAGCCATGGGGTCTTTAATAATGTCGTAGTAGTCCGGTACAACTCGCTTGTTTACACTGCGCTGGAAAAGCCGCGACGGGTCATGGCCGCTACCCAATTGTTAGCGACATGCGACCATACAATAAATGAAATGAACCATCCAGCGCGTTGACTTACTCTGGCTCACGGAAGTTGTAAATGGCCACCGTGACATCCATCATGCCCTTCCATTGCTCCTCGGAAACGGCGCTGTCATTCTCAATCGATGTCACAGGATTCTCAGCCTGGGGCTGCGATTTCTCTGTGTCCGACCTATCCATGATGCGCCGGGGTCGATTGTCAATCTCGTGGGAGATGAGATAGGAATCCGTCTGGTTGCGTAGGGAGCGACTCGCTTTTGCGCGCCGCTGAGTCAGCTGTAATGTACGGCTCTGTTACGTTCCTGATACGTGTGTATTGTAATTAACACCTGCAGCGACAGGCCAAAAAGAGCAGAAACTCAGCGACAACTTGAATTCCACATTCCACAGTCAACCCAGTCACTTTACCCAGCTTCCCTACACATTGCGCCCCCATTTAGAAGTTGATGTGGAAGACGGTATTTTTCAATATCCGTATTTGCCAGACAAGTGGGGGTGGAGCTAATTACTACTTTCAGAGCTACCGCGATCAGTCCTGCGGATCATCAAAACCATCAACAGCGCCCTGAACACGCGATATTCATGGCCGCTCTTGGAGATTGATAAAATGACTGACATTTGTTTGTTGACCCCTCCAAGAAAATCAAATTAATCAATGCTTTTAGAATATCCACCGAACCAATTGACGTTATCGCTATCGTGGACATCTGCAGCAATGTCTTAAAGGCTTTCTTACTTTTACCCCACACCCGCGGCAGGCCAAATCGTCATACTTCCCCTCGCCGACTCCAACAACTGACACGCAAACCTTCCCGAGCACCTTCAGCCCTGTCATAATGCGCTTTCGCGTCCGCGGCCCATCAGGCCAATCGACTGTCACTTTAGATGAATCAGCAACTGTCCAAGATCTCCGGGATCAAATCGCCGAGAAGACAGGCCTCACGTCCTTTGATGTCAAATATGGATACCCAGACCTCAAGCCTTTGGCGCTTGACGACTTTTCCCCGTCCCAATCAGTGTCCGATATTGGAATAAACCTCAACGGCGAACAACTCATAGTCGCGCAACGAGAAGGGGAGGCTCGTCCCAGTGAACCCGCAGCGCCCGCAGCCCAACCCTCGCTCCAGCAACCCTCTGCACCGGCCAAGACACAACCATCGGCGGACGATCCTCCAGAGGTCGCCTCTCCTGACCACGGTGGCACTTTTGTCCTTCGCGTTATGCCCGATGATAACTCTTGTCTCTTCCGCGCAGTGGGCGCTGCGGTCATGGGCGATATGGACACGATGGTCGAGTTGCGATCCATCGTCGCAGGGTCCATCCAAGGAAACCCGGCGGAATACAACGCAGCTATCCTCGGCAAGAAACCGGATGAATATTGCCAGTGGATCCAGAATGAAGATTCATGGGGTGGTGCGATCGAGCTCAAGATTATTGCCGAGTACTTCAATGTCGAAATCTGTTCGATTGACGTCCAGACGCTTAACACCTTTCAATTTAATGAAGGGGCACCAACTCGCTGCATTGTGGTATATTCCGGTATCCACTACGACGTGTTGGCATTATCTCCATCAGATCCTCCATACACACACGCCAATCCATTTGCGGAAGGCGATACCAAATTATTCGACGCCATAGATCCTGTTGTTTTAGAGAAAGCAAAGGAACTATGTAAGATCCTCCAGAGCAAGCACTATTACACTGATACCGCTGGTTTCTCGGTGCGCTGCAACACATGCGGTGGTACCTTTACCGGTGAAAGAGGTGCCACCAAGCATGCCGCGGAGACTGGTCACTATGACTTTGGGGAGGCAGCTTAAGTGAATTGATTCCTTGCAGACATTGAAGCTTCTATATATATCAGAGAACCAGCATACGTGCTTCAGAGGAGCGTTGAACCGAAGCGGGTTATCATATTAAAGGCTTGAGTAATACAGCAAAATCATCGTGTAGCGTCAGAAGGTTTTCGTATATCGTACAAATTCGATCGATCATAACATTGTAACTTCGTCCTCCTCTTCCTCAGCGGCATCATCATCTTCAGCCGAATCACCGCTCTCCTCCGGGTTGCCTCCCCATTCTACGTCGTGGTGAACTGGGCGAGTGAAGAATTCATGCTGCAATGCTTCCGCTGCACTAAAGCGCTTGCTTGGATCTAGTTCCATTAGCCCTGCAAGAAGGCCGGTTGCTTGTTGTTCGCTCTCAGTGAGATCCTCAACACAGCTAGACCATTTGACAAGCTTCTCCCAGCTGTAGCCTTTCTCGCCAATAGTTGGAATATTGGTTTCGAAGATCTGCCCATGCATGGCTGCAGCTGTTTTCATTCGGCGAGTACCGAAAATACTCGACATTTCGATCATAGCGTCGATGTCGTCTGCTGAGTTGAAGAACGGGAAACGACGGCCAAGCAGGGTGAGGAGTATCACACCGACAGACCACATATCAATCTTTGTTGTTTGAGATGTGCATTTGAAGAGCACCTCAGGCGCTCGGAATCCTCGAGTACCAGCGCGATTTGCTCGCCGTGATGGTCGAGAATCGTTTTTAGGGTAGCCTGCCGAGATCCCTGATGAAGGTGGGTTTTTGGAGTAGTGGCTAGACAATATCCTGCTTCGGCGGACATATGACTGATGTGTACACAAACATGGGCTCGTGCCTTCTGATCCTTGTCGCTGTAAATTCAGGAAGTAATGGTTAGTGACGGAAGCAAGACTTGAAAGTGGACCAAACATACCTCTGCAAGTCCAAAGTCCACCAGCACGCCCTCCTTCAGGTCTGGGTTGTAGAGGAAGTTACTGAAACTTGAGTTAGCACCGATCATGTAAGCTTGATACATCATATTGAACCTACGTTGGTTTGATGTCGCGGTGTAGGATGTCGTGTTCGTGAACGGATTGTAAAGCAGTGAGCAATGATTGTAAATAATGACGCATGTCCGCGACCATGAAGGTTCGATATTGAATTCGGAAATCGGTGTGAGGGAAGTACGGTAGCACGGCGACGACTTGGTCTTGGTATCGGAACGCTGTGATGAGAGGACAGACTGCTCGGCAGCCACGAAGATCGTGAAGCAGTTCTAGTTCGTTTTGGATTCGAATAGGACTACTCGTGACATAGATCTTCTTCAAAGCCACATAACGATACTTCCGACGAGCAGACTGTTCGCCGTTCACTCGTCGCCGCTTGGATGGTGGACTGGCCCATGTTTCTTGTTGTTGAGCCTGTCCGAAAATGTCCCATTCGTTGTGATAGTGGTCGTACAGGATATCTTCAGCTTTGTAGACGGTGGAAAAGGTACCTAGTACAGTTCCAGCGTCAACTATCATAGTCAACAATAAGTTTCCAGCATATCATACCTTCTCCAATTCGGTTTATAAGTCGAAAGCGCTCTGAGATGCCCGGGAAGGTATCCTCCAGCTTGCTCATGTCTTCTCGAACAGACTCGTCCACCTCTTCATCTTCATACTCGAACTCTCTGTCTCGAGACTCGCTAGTCGAAGCTCTTCTTGAATCCTCTTCTGACGCGTATCGGTGCGAAGGAGCCTTCGGGGCTTGGAAAGAGCTGCTGCGTTGAAGCTCAAACACGCCTGTCGGTGCAGCTCGAAAGGCCGACATGGTATAAGATGGCTAACAAAAGACCAGACGAGAAGGAGTCGGCATTCGTCGAGAGTGCAAGAGGTCGGGCGAATCGAAGGAGAAAAGACAGATCAATTGCAGATGTTGTTTACGCGGTGGTAACCGTAAATACGGCCGCCGCGCAAAAGCGGGCGGTATTGTTTGGCCACTGCAGGGACCCGCTCTTGTTTGTTTACGGTCCCCTCTTCGCCTTTGCGACTTCCAATCTTCCCCTCCACCCCATCGCCAACCATGGAAGACAGAATACAGTTCGATATTAACGAGTCGCTCAAGTACTACTTGAGCGATCCAGCTTCGATCCCAACTCTCGAGGCAGACCCCGAGCTGCTCGATTGCGAAAACGACCCCGACACTCTGTCGCCCGCCCTCATCGACAATGTGTTGAACCCAATCGTGGACGCAGTGGCAGAGAACCCAGAAGGATTAACGAGAGCTTCATTTTTTGATTCCCTGCAATTATTATTAAAGTGCGCCCCGGTCCCCTCCCAAATTGTCCGTCGAGGCTTTCGCCCATCTGGAACCCATTCTGAACTTGTGAACCTTCGCAGATACCCAACCCTCCTCCCCGTGAAATCCCTGAGCAAGGTCCTGGATCTAATAGTCTCTGGACTTTCCGTGGAAGCCGATATAATCCATGGCGACTTGGAATCCGACGAGCAAGATGCGATTCAACACCACAAACAGCTTCTGGAGATGTATGGATTTCTCCTGCAATGGGCCTTGTCCGCCGTGGAAGTGAAGGCCGCCGAAAAGCCCGCGGATTCCGCTCCAGCGCGCCGTGGAGGACCCAAATCCAAGAAGTCCGCTAAGGATGGCCAGTGGGACTGGACACCGCAGATTCAAATTTCCATGGAGACCATGTGCAAGGTGATGAAACTCAAGCTCGGCCGCATTTTTTTGACCACCTCAGACCGCGACACTTTTATCAACCTGTTCACGCGCACAATCTACTTGATCTTGGAGAGCGAGCAGAGAGTGAAGAGCATGGCGATTCGCATGCATGCTTTCAAGGTCCTGTGCATTGCTGTGAAGCACCACGGTCATGCATTCGGTAAGTTGGGCTACCCGACTACTCAAGATAGCACTTGGGGTGGGATAACAGCGGCTAAACGATGAACAGGTGCCCAAACCTCTATTGTACAGAACTTGACGTATTTCGAGCATCTATCGGAGCCGATGGCCGAATTCCTTCATATCCTTGCAGAGCAATACGATTATCCGCAGCTCTCGGATGAAATTCTGAAGTATTAACCCCGATTTGCCTCCATCATATCTCATTTCTGACATGAAATAGGGAACTTGGAAACAAGGAATTCAACTCAAACGACACTCGAGGCCCGAAGTCGGTCTCATCATTCATCATTAAGCTATCTGAACTAGCTCCAAGGCTTATTATCAAGCAAATGACCCTTCTAGCCAAGCAACTTGATAGCGAGGTAACTATCCTCTCAAATGATTTCTCTTGGCCGAGGGCTGACGTTTCTAGGCATACACACTGCGATGCGCAGTCATAGAGGTCTGCGGTAACCTAATTTCTGACCTGAGCCGACAAGAAGAACCCAGTGAAAACTATAAGACACAGATCAACGCCTTTTTTGACGTCTTAGAAGAGCGATTCCTCGATATCAATCCTTACTGTCGATGCCGAGCAATTCAGGTTTACATGCGAATCTGTGATTTGGAGCAGAAGTTCCCCAAGAGACGCCAACGGGCAGCTGAGCTTGCTGCGCGAAGCTTGGAGGATAAAAGTAGTAACGTGCGACGTAACGCGATCAAACTCCTCTCGAAACTCGTCGCAACACATCCTTTCAGTGTCATGCACGGTGGTCAGCTCTCATACAAGGAGTGGTCCGAACGACTTGATGCTGTTGATGAAGAGCTGAACTCTCTGAGACCGGCTGAAACTCCAGGGTTTGATGCAGATGTCACTCAGATGCCAGACAGTGAGCTGTTGGATGAAGCAACTCAGCTACCAGATGATTCTCCTTCGAAGGCTCCCAGGATGACTGAAGAAGAGAAGGAGGTAGCTGTGCAGAAAGCAGCGGAGCAGGCAGCGACATCAGAACTGTTGACTCGGTTACAACTCACCAGGAAGTACTACAATGAGGCTTTGCGCTTCGTTGAAGTCCTCCACTCCGGCTCTGCCATTGTGTCGCAGTTGCTTTCCTCCCGCAACAAGAGCGAAGTCATCGAAGCTATGGACCATTTTGTGGTTCTTGATGCCTACAAGGTTGAAACTGCTCGTACGGGTATCCGTCGTATGCTCCGTCTGATCTGGACCAAGGGCAACAGCGATGAAGGAAAGGGTGTCCAGACCCATCTCATTGATTGCTACAAGGGCCTCTTCTTCGATTCCCCTGACTCTTTCAGCCCCAACGATGCGGCGAATTACATTGCACGAAACATGATCAGTTTGACATTTGGATCAACGCCAGCTGAGCTCACTTGTCTCGAGCAGTTGATGAGCACGATGATGAAGGCAGGCCACATATCTGAGGCCGTCATTGCCAAGCTTTGGCAGGTGTATAGCGTTCAGAAGAAGGAAATTTCAAAGACTCAACGCCGAGGATCGATCATTGTTCTCGGCATGCTTGCATTGGCCGACCCTGAGGTGGTGGTAAAGGAAATCGAGGCCATGCTGCGAATCGGCCTTGGCAGTCTTGGAAGATCAGACCTCATTCTGGCTAAGTACACATGTATTGCTCTGCGACGCATGATGCCTGGCCGACAGGCCAAGTCAAAGGACATTGGCATTTCAAAGATTGCCAATGATCATGCCGTCCTGACTAAACTTGCTGCTATGCTTGAGATCAGCTCCAACAGCAAGGAGTGGTATGGTGTCGCAGAACAGGCAATTGGTGCCATTTACACTCTTTCCAAGCATCCTGATGCCCTTTGTTCTGATGTTCTCCGCCGCAAGACACGATTTGTTTTCCAACCTCAGCTTCAACGTCCAACGTCTTCCCACGCCTCGGCAGTAGATGGCGAGGAGCAACGACCAGGAACTGCTTCAACTGAGGAACAAGAACCAAAGACCAAGCCCTCGTCTGCAGCACTGTCACAGCTACTGTTTGTCGTTGGCCACATTGCCATCAAGCAAATTGTTCACCTGGAACTGTGTGAACTCGACTTCAAGCGTCGTAAAGCTGAACAAGAGAAGAACAAGACTGCAGAGGCTGCTGCTCAGAAGGACGCGGACAACGCTGAGGAAGATGAGCTTGACCTTATTGGCGGTACTACGGAAGACGACTTCACCGATGCTATGGCTCACATCCGCGAGCGTGAACTTCTTTACGGAGAAAACTCCCTTCTAGCCAAGTTTGGACCATTGGTTGCTGAGATTTGCGCCAATAACAACACATATGCCGATCGTGACCTGCAGGCGTCAGCTACGTTATGTCTGGCCAAGCTTATGTGTGTTTCTGCTGAGTACTGTGAGAAGAACCTTCCACTTCTGATCACAATTATGGAGCGCTCTGAAGATCCAATTGTTCGCAGTAACGCTGTCATTGCTCTCGGTGATATGGCCGTCTGCTTTAACCACTTGATCGATGAGAATACCGACTTCCTTTACCGACGTCTCAACGATGACGATGCTTCCGTCAAGCGCACTTGTCTTATGACACTGACCTTCCTTATTTTGGCCGGTCAGGTCAAGGTCAAGGGCCAACTTGGTGAGATGGCAAAATGTTTGGAGGACGACGACAAGAAAATTGCGGATCTTGCTCGTATGTTCTTCACGGAATTGGCTACCAAGGACAATGCTGTCTACAACCACTTTGTGGACATGTTCAGTCTGCTCAGTGCAGAGCGCAACTTGGACGAGCAAGCTCTCCGCCGTATTGTCAAGTTCCTCATTGGATTTGTCGAGAAGGTAAGTTCCCTTCATTACTTCAGCCATATCACAAAGTACATTACTGACCTGATTACTTTTTTAGGAAAAACATGCTCGCCAATTGGCAGACAAGCTCGCTGCACGTCTACCCCGTTGCGAAACAGAGCGACAGTGGAACGACGTCGCCTACGCCTTGTCGCTCTTGCCTCACAAGAACGAGGACATCACCAAGACCGTTACTGCGGGCTTTTCAAAGGTTGTCACTGCAACAGCTTAGGTGTATCTAAGAAACTTCTGGTACTTAATGCTCTTAATGACCCTGTTTTGCTTTCTGTTATAACTACATGGTGGTTGGTGGTTGGAGTTGTTATGGGCCTGGGTTGGCATGGCTGTTTTTACTTGTTGATATGTAAATGATATTCTATCTATACTGGTGCTGGCCGCTCTGCGTAGACTAGGCGTGGGTCCGAATACTAATAAGATTGTAAAATCTACAGCTTACTACGACTGAGTATTGTTGGAACAGAGAGTACATGTGCCTTCCTCGTTTGTCTGGAAGTGTATGTAAATGAATGAGTCTATCTCCATTCTGATCGCAGAAATCACGGTACCTGTAAAGCCCGCAACCAAACCATCCATTCGCCCAATGGAATATCCACAAGAAGCAGGGAAATATACACCGCTGCGTTGGTGAAAAACAAGAACAAAAAGAAATAAGTCTAATATGCGAAAGGTTAAATACCAGTGCCACCCCATCCTCAGCTGCGAAATGAAAAAGCATGAAAGAGGACACACCAGTCCAGAGCGGTCGTATACCAGATAGACCACTTACTGCCGAATCAAGAAACAAAAGTGGATCATGGAAGCTCTCAAGCACCTTTCGTGGAGCTTTCTTCGAGGGCGAAATTGCCTTCTTTGATTCCTTGCAGGACTTTCTGGCCCTCCTCTGTCAACTCTGGTTTGCCGAGCGGAGTGACTGCTCCGGTGAAGAAGCGAGGCTTCCATTCCTCGCTCTTCTCTTTGCGCTCTGCAGCCCGCTGGCGTTGGCGCTCCTCAATGTCTTGTTTGAGTTTGGTAGCCTGAGTGAACTGTTTCCCGGTAATGGCGTCGGTGACGTCTCCCCAGAACTTGAGAGATTCATTCGACAATTGCTGTTCAGCGGGAGGAAGGTCCTTGGAAGCAGGGAATAGAGGCTCGACGTCAATCAGAACTTGGGGTTCCTTGCTGCCTGTCACTGTATATGTGATTTTTCCGTGCCAGGATCCGTTGATGCGAGCGACGATGTCCTTCTCTGGGACATCCTTCAGCTTCGTGATGGTGTCCTTATCTGGGTTGAAGCGGAATATCACGCCCTCCAATCGGTTCTGAGAACGGCCGATCCATCCCTCTTCCATATACTGTAGAATAACCTTCATGCGAGTCTTGCGGCAAATGACGTATGCGGCATCTGAGACAGTGATCGCCAATGCGCCTCGCAACAAGCCTCCAAGGTAGGCATGGGGATGCATTAATTGATATTCTTCGTTGTCGCGTTTCTCGATGTTGATGAAGATGCCAAGGTTGTGCTCTCCGGGGCTCACTCGAATGTTGGTACCAGTGAACTTGGCACTGATCTGGTCGAATCCGCGTGCCGAAACGCCGCGTTGGGGGCAGTCGATATAGAAGGCTGAGACTGGCGGGTGGTGCGAAGTCTGCTCAGTCAGGTAGCACACCTTGACATTGTCTTCGCTGCTCTTGTCAGCATCACCGTTAGCCACGACGCCCGGGACGTTCGCTTCAGCCGCGTCGCCCTCTGTCACATCCCAACTGCACTGTTGTTCTATCAGCCCTGATGTCATTTGTCACATTTTGGCTTCGCGCGTCACTTACACGGAAGAATTCTCCGAGTGTTGAGTTATATGGCTTGCATGGCTTTCCCTTGATATATTTCTGCGCCGTCGATTAGCATGGCTCTCAGGTACCTGCAAACGTCGTGAGGGGTATATATACCAAGTCTTTGGTAAACCAGAACTTGAGCACTTCTAACATGCGACCTAACTCATCATCTGATGTGCCAATACTGTAGCTCTCGAGTCAGCACATGAGCGAGTGCATCGCGGGTGGGCCAGATTGCTGACCTGGCAAAGGTCTCTGGTCGGTCCAGATAGTTCCAGTACTCTATATCCAGTATCAGCCACCATTACCAACCATATTCAACATCTTCTTTGTCGCCACCTGCTCTGTTGACCTACCTAAGTTGGGGCGCGGCTCGAGTAGCTGAGCTGGTAGTGAAAACCGAACCGAGGCGATATCTGCCACACCGACGAATCTAAGTGATTGTTGCGTCAGCCTCTGTCTCTTGAGTGTCGCGGCTGCCTTGTTATAGCCCTGATCTCTCTTCCCACGCCCTTTCGTGAGAAGCAAAGGCCAGGACACGAAAGAACTCACTTTCGGAGAATGGACAAGAACGTCTTCAGCTTGGAAGACTCATCGGGAGTCTTCTCCACGGCGGGCGCTGACATGATGTGGGTGGCGGCAAGTTATCAGGAGAGCTCCAGGCAAGTCCAGACAATGCGAAGGATGCGGGGGAAAGTTTCTTTGGGAAGAGGGGGTTCGCGGGCGGTGGCCCTTGATACCAGAGAGCAAGAAGAAGACAGTGGAAGTTCAGTAAATCAGAGAGAAGGAACCAGAGAATATCTCAGGGAGGGGGAATCGCAATCAGAACAGGCGGTGGGCGACCTTAATTTTTTGCCTCTTGGAAGGGAAGTGGGGAAGGCGTTACAAGGAAGAGGCAGTTGGAGTGTTCTGGCCGCGTTTCTACCCCCGGAATCGCGATCTGACAATGTGTTCGCAACTTCCGCTCTCTACGACGGGGCCTACTAGGGAGCAGGTACATGCTACATGCAGCCCTGCGTTCCAGTTGTACAGTCACGAAAATGCGCGTGGAATTGGCCGGGATTAAGGTATGTGTGGACCAATCGCTGGGCCACGAGGGGGCTGATCGACTTCTCCATTTGCGAACTTTCTTAATCACTCCAGCAGCTCCGCCAGCAATTGCTTGCGTGCTAACATCCGCAGCCACGTCCGCACGGCCGGCCCATAATCGTATCTTCTGCCCGTCGCATGGTCGTCGTCTGACCGCTGCGACTGTTGTTCCTCGCGAATCCGCCCCCGCAATGTCCGCTGCTCGTCACAAAGCTGTCGGAGCTGGTCTGCTAGCTTCGATGGCGGGATATCGCTGCTTGGCTCGTCTTTAGAAGGAAGTTCAGCATCAATGTTAGCCCGCGTCAACTCATATGAAGCATCCGGGCCGAGCAGGGTCCCATCGAGCTCCGCTTGCATTGTTTGGATGAGCGTCTGTTCGCTAGTGGATAGCAAACGCGCATTGAGCACCTCCAGGCGACGGACATTGCCAGCAAGCTCCTGAATGAGGTCAGGGAGTGGGTCTCGAACTAGCCCCAGAATAGAAAATTCTATTTGATCTTCCTCGTAGGCTGCCATTCGGTCCATGATGTTAGGCCGGGCTACTTCGAACCAGTCCTCTATCGAGCATTCGCCTACAGACCGGGTTAGTTCTCAGTAATAGTAGATATCTTCCGGATTAAGCAAAGCAGAAGAAGAGCAGTCATCGATTCTCGCAGAATTCTGAGAATGCACAGGGTATGAACAGGGGTTCGCCTTACCAAGTGCTTGGGGCTGGCGTTCAAGACCATCAAACTTCCATAATTGGCCGAGAGCCGGCATAAATGCAATGAAATGAAATGTTGCATTTGAATCATCGTCGTCTTGACCTTTAGAACGCTTCTTAGATTTAGATTCAGACTTCAAATGTAGGTCTGTATTCAAAATGTCCATCTTCCTATAAGCAGACTCAATGTCAGCAAATGGCCAAGAGCGCAACACCATACAGACATACCGAGCAAATGAATTATGTACGCGCTTGACAAACTCAAAGTTGCTGATCGCATCTCCACGGAGGGCTGGCGTAAATGACATTGTGAAATCTTTGAACTGTTGAAGATTTTCTCCCAAGTCGATTCCTGGAACATTATTGACAATATTCAGCAAAGCGACACTTGCGCAAGCATTATCTGCTGTCTATACCCAGTCAGCTCAAGTAATAGTCTCCAGAAGAATCAGAGAGGCTCACTTGGTTTGCGAACCAGAGCCCGTCTGGACAGCTAGCTTCTTGCTTTTCGGCATCATCCTCTCGCCAACGAAACAGAAAGATCAATCCGTACATCGGTTTACTGTCGCCGAATAGGTCAGTCTCTCAGTAGAGTGAGCTGTAAGATGAAAACCCACTTAAGAAATGCCATCATTTCCTCATCAAGTGAAATAATCTCCTGAATCTTGACGCCTTTCACCCCGAACTCTCGGAGCATGACATTGAAAAGTGCCTGGCACATTGTATAAGCAGGGGACATGGAGGCAGCGAAAGATTGACGTACCGGCTCCGATTCGATTTCGCAGAATCCATTCCATGCATCTTTCTGCGAGGCTGTCGCAGGCTGGCAAATCTCCTGGCTATGGTCTTCTGTAGAATCGGTCAAGCGACGCCGCTTGGTCCGTGGGACCATGTTGGAATGCGACCCTTTCAAATGGTATCAAAGCGATAGGTGTAGCTGGCTGCAACAAGCAAAGATCATGACCGTCAGGTATGAAAGAGAGAAGAAGAAGAGTGATTCATTTGGAAAGAAAGCAATCAAATTCAAAGAGCAGCTATAGGGAAGCTGGGCGGGACGTCACTGGGCGACGGTCGACGGAGAGAGCTTGGCCTGACGCGCTTCCCGCGTTCTTCACTTTCGGGAACTTCAACTTTTTCTTGTTGTGTTCACTCCCCTCCTCGCGCTTCACCTCCAAGCTTGCGACCCCACCAACCTTCACGTCGCTCGGTCCTTACAGCTTCCTGGTGAAGAGGGGGAATTCCGATCACGAGAATTGCCACCTTTGATTCTGCCGTCTAACTTCACGTCTAAGGAAGCTGCCGCAACTACCCTCTTCCCAGAATCCTAGTCACCACAGCATGCCATGAGCGGCACTCCTCTTCTTCAGTCTGCTTTCCCTCAGACGCCTACGACGATACCGACAAGAAGAAAGCTTTTCGAAACCCCTCGGTCCAAGTCCCGCGATGTCAAGGAGCGAAAGTCACCCGCCAAGTCGCCGGCCAAGTCTCCGGCAAAGCTGCCCAAACCTCCTCAGCCCACCAACACGCCTTTAGTCCCTGTCAATTTGGTCGATGCGCCATCACAGCGACTCTATGTGGTAGCTTTCTACCTGGCGCTTAATGCGTGGCGCGTGTACGAATCATGGACCGCGTCGGATGAGCTGGACTCAACATGGTTATTCTTGAAATGGGTTTCAGTGGATGGCGTCTTCCTATTCGGTCTCCAGGCGTTGCGCATTCCATGGCTGGAGTGGGCTTTTCCCACGACACTTGCGCTCTTCCTGCTCCATGTCGTTGGAAACGTTTTCCTCATGTTCCGCATTCCGGTATGTCTTTTCTGGTGTCAGTGGCCGATCGCGACCTGCTAACAAGTTTCTAGATCCCCTTGGGCATATGGTTCGCCGATATGGTCAAAGTTGCCTATGACCGAGAGCTCTCTATCTCTGAACGTAAGGTCAAGCCGGGAGACATTATTCATAACGCATCCCTGATTTTGGGAAAGCAAATTGTGCACATTTTGCCTGAAGGGTTCGTCATTACACTATAATTGCGAAAATTTGCAGAGTGTGATTTGCTAACTCTTAAATTTTTCTATAGGTCCGCTGTCCTCAACCCAGAACGCGATGCGTTGTGTCTCGACTCTCAGAAGAATATCGTCAACTTGCCTATCCGCGTCAATCAAACCGATCCAATTCTCATCGAAGTCCTCCGGCTCGACCTTAATACCGGCGAAAACGAGACCATGACAATCCCTGCAAAGCAGCTGAAACAAATCAAGCGCCAGGCAGATAAGAGACACGCCACTCTGGATCCAGTTCCTTACCGCGACTTGCATATCCCAATCAAGAAGACTGG
>JAOYNU010147827.1:0-21343 GCA_026745395.1 Tympanopsis confertula
TTATATATTTTCTAGATAAATTTACTAGTTTATTTAATAATATATCTAGTACTAAACTTTTTCTTAGGATACTCTCCTTCTCTTACTACTATTTTAAAGTATACTTTAGAGATTTCGATTTATCGTATACTAAATAAGTTATCTTTTTAGCTAATCGCTTAATTTTATATAAAGTTATTTAATTTAATTCCTCGATATCGGTATACTTATAAGTTATTATTAGTATATTTAATCTAAAATAGGTAAACTTTTTATAAATAAGTTAAATTTTCTCTATTTCTCGGTTTATAAATATAAAATTTTATTCCTTTTTATTTACTAGATAATTATTTAAACTAATTATTACTATTTTTTCTAGTATAATTTTATTTAATTTAAAGTTTTCTAAGTACTTACTAATTTAGAAATTTATTTTAAATACTAATACTACTTTTATACTATTTAAAATAAAAATATCGAAGCTAATTAATATACTACTTCTATAGTATTACTTTTTACTAGATATAATATAATATAAGAAGTTTAGTATTATAATATTATTTAAGAAGTTTATAAGGGTTTTAAATTTTTCTTTCTCCTCTATTATTATAATTAATACCGTATATAAGTAGGTAATAGCGATTATCCTACTACTAATTATAAAATTATAACCTTCTAGGAATTACTTTACTATACCTTCTATAATAGTTATTATACTATTCGTAATATAAATATCTAAACTAGTATCGAATATCTAAAATTTTAATTTAATTTATTTTAGGATTATATAGCTAAGTACTATTATAGCTTAATTAATCGAACCTCCCCCTTAAATACTTATATTAATCTTAGGTTTAATACTTTATAGTTTTTCTATAACTTAGCCCTATAATTATACTATATTATTCTATAAGTAATATTTCTTTAAATACTTTTTTTATTTATACTTTAATAGGTTATCTTTTTATTATTACTAGTATTCTTATTAGTAATACTTTTAGAATTACTAAAAAGCTTTTTTATACTATTATCTAGTAAATTAGTACTATTTTTATACTTAATAGTATAATATTCGTATTTCTTATAACCTTATAAGCTATAATAATAATATATTATATTTACTTTATTATTAAGTATATAAGACTTCTTATCGTTATTTTTCTTTTTATCTTTACTACTACTATTATCCTTATTTCTATTTTAGTTTCTATATAGTATTTTATTTTAATTAATTTCTCTAATTAATTATATTATCTTATAGTATATTTTTTAATTATTAGTAATAATACTTTTTACTATTAATACTATAGTTACTAGTTCTAGGTATCGGCTAGAATAACCTTTTACTAAAGCTTTAGTATATATATCTATATTTATATTAAAAAGAGGTTAGTATTTAGTAAATATCTATTCTATTTTAGTAATAAACTAGTTAGTTATTTCGTTATTTATTATTTTTAAATTAATTATATTATCTTATATTATTATTTTTTCTTAAATAAGTATAGGTTTTATTATTATATTAAATTTAATTTATATATCGTATAATAATTTATAGTAAGTATAAGTATTATATAGCCTACTACTAATTATATTTAGAAACTAGGTTATTATATAAATATCTACTAATAGGTTTATATTAATTAGTTCTCCTTTATCTAAATCGATCGAGATTATCTTAAAATCCCTCTTAACTATTTACTTCTAGATTATTTAATTATTAGCTCCTACTAGTTTCTTTTCTTTTAAGTACTCGATCTTCTATTTCTTAATTTCTTTTATAATAAGTATAGCTTTTAGGGTTACTTATTCGGTATTATTTAACTAATCCTCTACCCGAAAATCGATACTTATTTCCGATAGTAGTAAGTTCTATTTAAAGTAAAGGTTTTAATATAGTACTTCGTTATACTATATATTCGGCCTATAAATATATTTAAGTATTATTTACTTATATTAAGTATTTAATACTACTACTAATCTCTAAGGTATTAAGAATATAAATAGGGCTAAACCTACTACGCTTTAGTTATCCGATAAATTACTAAATTTATAGTTATTTATACCGGGTACGCGCTAATTATATTCTAGTCTATATACTACTAATACTATAGTTTTTAGTTACTACTCTAATACTATACGGTATACCTACGCTAGGGGTTCCTTATATATCCTCTTATATCTTTCGGATACTTAGATATCCTCTACTAATATACCTATCTATATTGATTTATTAGTGCTAGAAAGGTTAGAACCGGCCAAGAACGGTTCGGATTGGCCTAGAACGGGTCGGATCTAGCTAGATATAACTTAGAACGGATAGATACCTCTCTAGAATATACGATTACTACTATTCTTAGGCGTTCTTAATTAATCTTTAATTAATCTATTTCCTTACGAAATAATCTTAACTATATAAAATCTATAAAAAAGAGTTTTTAGTTCTTAAGCGCCGGAAACCCCTTTTTAAGGAGGCGGATAAGTATATCCGGCTAGTACTAGCTACTAGCTAGATCTAGATAGGGTTTAACTTTACCTAAATCTATCTATAACCGATCTCTCTAAACTAGGTTATTATACTCCTTTTTAGATTAAATTATCGGCCGGCTATATAGTTAATCTACTTAAACGTATTCTAGAATAGCTTTTAGTTATTTAGTACTAATAGGGCTAGAATTACTACTTCTATTTTTAGATATTACTAGAAAGTTTTAAACGCTTTTCGGCCTAAATACTTTATTAAATTATCTATAATTTACTTCGTACTAGGTACGAATTTAATTACGATATAGTTATCCTCGGCTTCCTATTTTATATAATAATAGTACTTTCTTATATAAGCTATTCTATTTACTATTTAAAAGTTAAATATTATCTTAATTACTACCTTATTATTTATAAATACTAAAATAAGTTTTTTTTTCTAATAAAAGTATTCTTAGGTTTTTAAGTATATTCTAAATTTAAACTAGTTCTTTATTTAGTAATAATATTAATATATACTTAGATTCTCCTAAAGATATCGTTATAATAGTTTATTTCTTTACTAATTAGCTTATAGCCCTACTAGTAATTATTACTACCTATTTTATAATACTTTTCGAGTCGGGTATCCTAAAATTAGTATCGTAGTACTTATATAACCCTATTTAGTTATTAGTAAAATAATTAAATTTTAATTAACTATAAGTTATTTTTATATTTATCGTTTTTTTAGTATATTTTAGTAAGGTTTTAGCTATTCTATAGTAGTCGACTTTAAATACCTTTAGCCTTTTTACTAAAATATTAATATTATATACTATATTTAGGTATATTATATTTATAGTATATTATAAAGACCTTATTTTAGATCTAAATACTATAACCTCTTCTAAACCGACCTAATCCCCTCTATAATCGGGGTTAGTAAGTTTTTATATAATTTTAAGGTTTAGGGATTAAATTAGTTTATAATCGGCTATACCTAATCGCTCTAGAATTCGCCTTTAGTACTTATCTTAAACTAGGCTTATACTACTATTAGTATAATTTATAATTCTTACTTTAAAGTATTAAGCCGGAATACTTATTACCTCGACTTTAATACTATTCTAGTAGAGATCTTTAATTAGGCTTTCTAAGCCTACCTCGCTTTTACTTATTATAATAAAATTATTAATATAGGTATTAATAATAATTAATTATATCTATTAATCCTATAATATAGTACTAATAGGGCTAATTAGCTTATTTATATAGATTACTAAGTCGTATATACTTAACTTAAAATTTAAATTTTTTAATTTTAAATATTACTTTTACTACTACTCGAACCCGGCTTATTTTAGGCTATAAAGGGGTTTAGCTACTCTTATTACTATTTAATTAGTAAAACTATATTTTACTACTTTTTAAAAGTATTATATTATATACTTTTAGATCTATAGTAGAACCCTTATAAAGATAGTATAATAGAGGTCTCCTAGTAGGTAAGCCCTTACTATATCTATCTAATATCTAGCTTAATTTAGGGAAATAGTAATTATAAATAGTATTCTCTATAAAATAGACCTAATTATACTTATATAGTACTCGTTATAATTAATCCCCTTATACTATCGGAATCCTATTATAATTATTCGTACTTTATACCTTATAACCTAGTTATATATATCTCTTTTCTATTTATAAACTATTTTATTATTAATTATATTTTTACCTTATTCTTAGGTAAATATAAATATACCTTATTCTAGTAATAATTTAATTTCTATTTCTAGAACTTATAGCTATTATTAGTAGTCGGGCCTAATTATAGCCTCTTAATAGTTAGGTATATCTAGATCGGTTTCTAAATATAGGCCTATAAATATATTATTATTAACCTAGAAAGCTTCTAATTTCTAATTAATTATCGAAAACCTTATAAATAGGTTATTCTCGTAGAGGTTAAAGTCCTCGCCGCCTATACCGCTAGTCGTACTAGGATTATTATTATTAATAGCCTTTTTATTTATATCCGAGTTAGTTTCGAATTCTTTTTTACTCTTATACCCTCGTTCTAATACTTTACTACTAGGTTTAACTAATACTCCTTTTTAATAAAGGTTTTAATTACTTATAATACCGATTTAACTATAGTTTTTTTATAGTTTAAATATCCCTAAAATATATAAAGTTTTTATAACTTTATTTAGATCTATACTTATAGTTTTTCGTAAAACCGTATATTATAACTAGTTATAATTTTCTTAAATAAATCTAAAGCTATTTTATATAAGTAGTAATCCCTAAACTCTACTAGTTTACTAGATTCCCTTTATACCTCGGTTTTCGAATTACTATTATTAATAATCCTTATTACGATTTTACTTCTTAGGATCTTTAGTTAGTTTAATTTCGGCCGGGCTATTAGTATTAGTATTTTACTAAATAAATTAGGTAATAGTAATCTAAATTAGTAACTATTAATATAATTTTAGTATACTTTTATAGGGGTTTTATTTTCTACTATAGTTTTACTTATTATATAGTTAACTAGGTCTACGTATACTTCTAGCGTATATAGCTAGAATTCTTAGGGGATTTCTCTATTAATTATTACTAATTATATCCGGGTAAAGATTATTCTAAATCCTACTTTTATAATACTATTCTATCCTAGGGAATAAATTAAAATAAACTCTAACCTAATACCTTTTTTTAAATAGTATTCTCTAATAGTATTAATATTAATATTAGTACTATTATCGTACTTAATTTAAATTATTAGAGTCTTAGATTCTACTACGAATATCTTTAATAGTACTAGGTACTAATCTACTATTTTAATTTTACTTATAGTAATAACTACTTTTTTAAATTTAAAAGTATTATCTACTACTTAAACTACGTATTACGCCGTAGGTAAAATAAATCTATTCGAAGATATATCTAAAACTAATATTTTTCTAAGAATAACTTTATAAAGCTAACGATATTTAGGGGTATATCTTAGTAAATTTAACTTATCGTATACTCTATATACTATTTTTTCTACTAACTATTTAATTTTATAAAAGCTAATCCTAATTAGTTTAGTAATATTAATATACTTATAAGTTATAGCTAGGGTATTTAGCCTTAAGTATACTATTTTTTAGTAAATAAGTTATACTTTCTCTACTTTACTTTTAGTAAAACTAATTTCTAGCTCTTTTTTAGAATTAGTTTCTACTAAGAATATAATAATTATATTATTACTTTTTTTATATAATTTTATTAGTTCTTAGGGTAATATTTTACTAACTTTTTAGGGGTTTTTACCTAAGTAGAAGTTATTATTTACTATTTAGGCTATAATTTACTTACTTAGAGTATAAACCTCGTTATTTATAATCTTACCCTTTTTTTAGTACTAGATCTTTTTTAAAATAATATAGATAAAAAAACTTAAAATAATTACGATATTTATAAAAATTAATTACTTTACTATACTCTTATTAATAATTAGCTTAATTATAGCTAAGTATATATAAATAGCTTTTATAAAGCTTTTACCTATCTTAAAAGTATACCTAGTAGGTAATACTTTTCTAGACCTTAGAACTACTTTTATTAACTTATTTCTAATATAAATATCTAATTTTATATTAAATAACTATAATCGAGTTTAGTACTATTCTATTATTATTATTAAAAGTATACTAATTTATAATATATCCTAGATAGTTATAGTTATTCCTCTTTAATAGTATTATTAGTATCGCCTCCGGATAAAGTTAGCGCTATTTAAGCTAAAGTTATTAGGGCTTATATAATATAGTTTAAGTTATATTCTTTTATAATATACTTAAATTTATTATATTTATAATAGGTCTTCTCTTTTTTATTATAATTAATCTTCTATATACTACTTTACTTAACTAGTTCTATAGTAAAAGCCGACTTATCTTATATATATCTTAGTATAGTAGTCGTCTTTTTTATAGTTCTTTTTACTATATCTAATATACTTACTTCCGCTTATACTAGACTTATTACTATTATCTTTAATAGATTTTTTAAATTTAGTCTTTTAATTAAAACCTCTTCTATTACTATTCTAAGTACTATTAATACTTTTTATTATTTTATAAGACTTTTAGTTATTATTTAATTTATAAATTAATTTAATTACCTCGTAGTAAACTTATTCTTATATAATTAGGCTTTTTCTAAATACTAATACTAGGTTTTATAAGTTAGTAATCCTCTTATAGTATATTTTTACTAGGGCTTCTATATAGAAGTTTATCTCGATCTTAAATAGGGCTTAGTATTTAATAAAAAGCTATTCCGCCTTAATTAAATACTATTCTACGGCTTCTTTAGGCTATATAATTAGGTTATAGACCTCTTCCTAGAGGTTTCGCCTCTTTTAGGCTTATAAGGGCTTTATAGCCGATATAAAACCCTTTTAGATTACTTATACTAATATATTTAATATATAAGTATTATATAACTTTATACTAAACTTTATTAGAAGTTAAATTATAAAAACTATATCTATATTAGTTTTTAGGCTTTTTAAATCGCCCTAATCTAAATCTATCCTAATTAAAATAAGTAATTTCTTTATTATATACTTATAGATAACTTATCTAGTAATATCCTCTAATTTCTTAAATCTTAGATAATTTAGTCTCTATTTTCTAATAGTCTTCGAATTTATATTAATCCTTTTTAATTAGGTTATTAGTTATATTAGTATAATCCCGGGCTAAAAATACTAGTTCTATTATAATTCTAATTAATTTTAGTTATCGATATCTATTAGTAACCCTATTAGTAATTTCGGCGAGGTAGGTTTCTATTTAAAAAGTAAGGGTATTTTAATAGAAGTAATTATATCTACTATTATCTTCTTTCTTAGAATTAATTCGATAATTATTATTAGCTTATCTAGGCTTAATTTACCTTCTTTACCTATCGATACTATATATACTACTTTTTCTAAGGGCGATTAAGTATTCTATACTATCTCTAGGGTTAAGTTACTCTCTTTCGGTATTTACGGGATCTCTTTTATTAATTCTACTTTTACTATAAATACTAGTACCGATAATACTAGGGTTAGGGTTAATAGCCTTAGTTTTACTACTACTTATTTTATTAAGGTAAACTATTCTATTATTTTTTTTACTACTAGTACTAGTAGTACTAGCCCTAATTAATTTACTACTACTAATAGTACTAATTATTCTACCCTCTTTAGGGGCGCGAAGAATAGGGATAATATCCTAGAACCGATCCGGGAGTTAACTCTTATAACTATACTTAAGACGATTATATTATTATCTAGTCTATATATAATTATCTTAACTACCTATATCTAGAATTAAAATTATATAAATATAATTTATTTAAGTAATACCTTATACTAGTTTTCTATACCCTCTATTATCTATATATTTAGTATAGTTATACTTTACTACTCTACTAGTAATTCTAACTCGTTTATTTCCTCTTTTAATAAAGATCTTAATATTACCGAGGTCGCTATACTAAGTACTTTATTTATATTTATCTTCCTAGTAAAAAGTACTAAGCTTATAACCTATATTAATTTATTAGTACTAGAAAAATTAGAACCGGCTAAGAATAGTTCGGATTAGCCTAGAACGGGTTAGATCTAGCTAGATATAACTTAGAACGGATAAATACTTCTCTAGAATATACGATTACTATTATTCTTAGGTATTCTTAATTAATCTTTAATTAATCTATCTCCTTATAAAGCTATTTTAACTATATAAAATCTATAAAGAAGAGTTTTTAGCTCTTAAGCGCCGGAAACCCCTTTTTAAGGAGGCGGATAAGCGTATCCGTCTAGCGCTACTAGCCGCTAGCTAGATCTAGATAGGGTTTAACCCTGCCTAAGTCTATCTATAACCGATCTCTCTAAACCTGGTCATCACACTATCTGATATACTAGTAGTACGATACTAGTTATATCCCTATAAATTAATCTATTTTCTATCGTACTATTTCTAATATTTAGATACGCTATTTAGTACCTATTATTATACCCTCTTCCGGGGTATTCTAAACTATATCGCTATAAAGCTATCGTAATTAATTTCTTTTAACCTACGCCTTCTTCTTACGAGATTACTAAGCTTATAACTTATAAGATTTTATAGAGGTAACTATAGCTAATTAGGGCCTAGATATTACTAAACCCTACTACT
The DNA here is from genome assembly GCA_026745395.1 of Tympanopsis confertula. Lineage (NCBI taxonomy): Eukaryota > Fungi > Ascomycota > Sordariomycetes > Coronophorales > Scortechiniaceae > Tympanopsis > Tympanopsis confertula. The sequence continues at coordinate 8,673 of JAOYNU010147827.1, forward strand.
AGATAGATTATATTATAGTTACTTAATTTTAATCTATCGTAAAACTCTTTAATTATAGTAGATATTTATCTAGGAGGCCTACCGTAGATACGGCGTTACACCTAGGTATTACCAGCTGGCCCCTAAAAGCACAAACCACGATAGACATAATATCTACCCAGCCGTACCTATATCCTTACACCTTCGTATATCTAGAGATAGTAAAAAGCCGATATAATATCGATTTTAGAAATTTATTTAGAATTAACTATTTACTATAGAATCTCCGATATAAAAGGTATCGGATAGGTATTATATTTCGATATAGCGTTTAATCCTCGATAGTTTATATAAAAGCGTAGTCTACCTCTAGGTTTCTTTACGAAGAGTACTAGAGTAGCGGCTAATAAAGAAGAAGCCCTTATAAAACCTTAATCTAGTAGTTCGTATAAGGTTTTCTATAGTACTAGAAGTTCTTCTCTAAATATCGAATATAATAGTATTTTTAGGATAATAGTATCTAGAAATAGGTTTATTTTATAATCTTAACCGGGGTAAAAAAGTAGTAGTTTTTTAGTTTTCTTTTTATCGAAAACTTCGATAATAAGGAATAACTAGGTAAAGGCTTCGAGATAAAGGTCTTTTTCTTCTTTAATAGTAAGGGCTTTCTAAATATCTACGAGGGAAGTTAAGAAAACGTATATAAGTAGTTTTTCTTTTAAAACTTTAGTTAATAGGGCTTTAAAACCGGCGGGAAGGACTTAAATAATTTTAGGGTTTATAGATACCGGTATTATAAATATTTTAAATTTAAAAAGTTTTCGGATAATTATAGTATTAGTAGTAGGGTAAAGAGAAGTATTATAGAATTATAATTACCTTTTTCCTAAGATTATAAGATCGGACTATCCGGGGATTATATAAGCCTAGATACCTTTACGAAACCTACTTATATTTAGTTTAAAATAAACTTTCTACGATATAATAGGCTAGAGGTCTTTAAGTTAGTCTACGATCTACTAAAGATAGTAGGGCTAGATTAAGTAGAAAGTTATTCTATTTTTAATAAAAGCTTTATCAGATATCGTAGTAAAACTATAATAATTAGAATCGATAAAGGGTTTTATATTAGATCTATTATTTATAATAGTATTTATATAAGTACCCTCTTCTTCTAAAGAGGCTAGGGGTTAAATAGGGATTTCTAAGGGTTCTAGAAACCCTAAGTCGAGATTTTAACTTAGAGTTATTCTTTTTCCGATTCCGAGTTTTCCGAGTTATCTAAAAAGATCTCGATAATTTTAGGGGTTTTTTTAGTTTTCGCGGTTTTAGTAGGGGCCGGGTTTTCTCGGATAGCCCCGGATATCTAAGGCTCTTCTAGGGCTAGAACGGGGTTTCTAATATAAGCCTAGGTCTAAGTAAAAACTATAAAGTAAAAAATATATAAATAGTTTTTTTTAAATATAGTAAAAGTAGAGACTAAATTAGAATTTTTCTTCTTTTTTTAAAAAAATTAAATAGTTTTTTAAAATCCTAAAAGAGGGTTCTTAGTCTATAAAGTCTTTATAAGAGGTCTAAGTAATTAAAAAAAACCCTAAATTTAGAACTAATTAGTAAAAGCCTAGGGGAAATTCGGTAAAGTATAAGAAGAAGAGTAATACTTCTCGTAGTAAATTAGGCTTTCTAAATCCGAAATAAGTTTTAAAAAAATCCTAATATACGAAATATAAATTTAGGGTTTTTCTTAACTAATTAAGGTTTTTTAGAAATTTAAAGAGATATTCTTTTCTAAATACGAGATTTTTATACTTTCTAGGGTATTTATAAACTCGGCTTTAGTAAAAAGTTATTCGAAATTCGGAAAATAGAAAGTAAACGAGTTTTTTTCTTTTATTTTTTCTTTTTAGAGTTTATTTCGTGCCCTAATTATTTTATTAAAATCTATATAAATAGACTTTAAATAAATTAAAATTAAAAATTTACGAGTTTTTATTTTTCTATATTTTAAATATAAGTAAATACGAAATATTAGGTTAAAGATTCTATTTTATTATAGATATAGTAGAATTAAGTAAAAAGGGTACTAATAGAAGTCCTATCGATACCGATTTTAGCCCGGATTTCTAAAAACTAGTTTTAAAATCCTTTTATTTTCTAGTAAAATAAGGGATATCGGGGAGGGTTTTTTTAAGTTAGGGATTCTCGGGGGCCCCGGTCTATTCCGGTATTAGAGAGGCTAAAAGGCCCGGGGGAGCCCTAAAAGCTTCTTAGAATTAATTTTAAAAGTTATAAATAACTTCTTCTTATATAGCTTACGAAGTAGCTATTTTATTTATATTAGCCTCTAAATAAGCTAAATACTAGGCTTAAAGGTCCTAGGGGTCTATTATAAAATCTCGAAGGTTTTCTAAAGTTCTAGATTTCTTAAAAATCTCTAGATCGTAGAGTCCTTATTATAATAATAACCTATTATAAAATATACTTTATTTCCTAGGAAATTCTACTAAATAAAGAGTTCTAATTTTAGAATATAAAAAAGAAGATCTTAGAAAAGTTCTAAGAAGCTTATAAAATTTAAGGGGGCCTAGAAGTTATTTAGGGCTTTTCGTAGAGAATCTAGGGGCCTAAATATCGTCTAGGACTTTTTCTAGAAGTTCTAAGGGCTTAAATATTATCTAGGACTTTTCTAGAGTTCCGGGGGGCCTAGATATCGTCTAGGGTTTTTTTAAAGTTTTTAAAAGAGTTTAGAATAATATAATAGTCTATATAAGAAGTAAACCTTTTTACGTAGAATAAGATTATATTCTAAACTAAAGAAAAGAAGAGAGAGAAGAAGACTCTATAAGAGGCGTAGTATTCTTTATATATAGCGAAAGACCCCTAGGGGGTCCGGAGAAGTCTATATAGTTCTATAAGCCTAGACCTAGGTCTAGACTTAATAGAAGAAGTTTAGTTTACTACTATCGAAAAATTCGCTACTATCGAAAGACGGTAAGGGGTTTTTACTACCTAAAGTCCTAGAATTCGCTATTATTAAAAGATTCGCTACTATTAAAAAACGGAATTTACTACTATTAATTATTAGCCTTAATAGTTAAATTATAAGGTTAAAAATAGGTTTATTAGAGAGTTTAAGTTCTTCTAGTTCTAAAAATAGTATTCTTCTATCGATCTAACTAGTATTCGTAGAACTAGACGGTAGCGAAGATAACGGGTACCGGATAATATTAAAAAGACCACGTAACTAATAACTAAACTACGTATAGGGCTATATACAATTAGCGAGGGCGTGGCCGAGGCTTTTAGAAGGGTCTTAACCCTTTACACCTATATTCTTCTTTTATACCCTAAAATTAAGAACTCTTATATTTAGAAAATCCATCTAAAAATATAATTTAGTACTTTAATAAATACGAACTTCAACGATTTCTTTTATAAATATAGTTATATAGTAACTAGCGAGAGTATATTATACGATATTAATAAAATTTACTTCGTAGAGTATAACTTCTTAACTTTAGTTTAAACTAAGTAATATTAGTATATATAAGCTATATACTATAACGACTAAACCTTTATCTCGTAGGCCGAGTATAAGAACTAGAGTCCCCTACCCCCTTTTGGCCACCCCCCCTTTTAGCTACCCTAAAAATACGCTTTCGAGTTATCTTACCCTAAATTATATAATAATACTTTTCTATACTAATTTAGTACTAATCTTTTAGTATAAAATAGTAGATAAGATAAAAGAGAAGCGCTTAATTAATACTATAGAAGTAGTTACTAATAGTACGCCTATAATTACTACTACGTATAATTTTAATATATTACGAATAATACTTCGCCGGCGGATTAAAAGTAGTTTTACTTATAAATAAGTAGCTATATATATATATAAAAACTCGTACTAGAGTAAGAAAAATATATTATTATTTAAGTATTTAATAAAGAACTTACTAATAGAATTCTTAAAAGGTAGTAGATATACGGATTTACTAAATAAATACTCTATTAAAACGAACTAAATAGAGACCTTAGTAAGAACTAGATTAACTACTTTCTTAAGTAAAACTTACGTATTTATACGAAGTATAATAAGCTTTTCGAAGTTTACTATATTTTAGAGAATACTTAATATAATATAAATAGTTTTATCCCTACTATAAAAGAGGTTATTATATAGGAAGGTATTAAGTTATAGAATATAGCGAATATAGATAAATATAAGTATTAAGAATACGAATCTTAAACGAAGATTATATATAGTAATACTAAAATTAGTAAAAAAGCTAAATTTAAGATATTTTTAATTTTATAATAAATCTCGATTATCGAATCTAGTACTATAAAAAGCGTATACTTAAAACTTTTAATTATATAGAAAAGTAAAGGTTTCTAAATATAATAGTATCTATAAAAAGTACTAGATTATATATATTACTATAATAAGACTAGTTTCTCGAATACTAATATCGTTTTAATATAGCTAGAAGAATACTATTTAAAGTATAAGATAGTCGATTTTTATAAAATTTATTTACTTATTTTTTACGAATCTATTATATATATATCTATATAATTCTAATATCTTTATTTTAAAAATAATATCGAATTACTATATTTACCTTTTTATAATAGTTATATTATATAGTTACTCGATATCGCTATCTTCTCGCTAATAAAGGCTATTTTCCGTACGATAATAGTAGTATTTACTAGATATAATACTTCTATATTAATTTATTACTATTAATTTATTACTATTTATACGGAATTATCGCGGATAACTATTAACTCTTATAATCTATATACTAGTTTTCGTAAATCTCGAATCTAGCTTTCGCCTATAGATCTTATAGCTTCTAGTAAGTATATCGTTAATCTAATACTTCTAGTTATACTTATACTTTAATTTATAATAAAATAATCGATATAATTACTTTATAATATAATTAAGATTTAAATAGGTTTTACTACGCCTTAGAAAGCCTTAGATATCGCTAATTTCGGATATAGATTAGTAGTTTTAATTAAAAATATATAAATTAAAAGCGTATAATTATAAGAATAATAAAATCGCCGGTTTAAAGCGCTAGATTACTATTCTCGAGGATAATTTTAAAGTAGTAAAGCCGAAGAAGTAGAAGAAGTTTAAATTATTTATTTATTATTTATTTATATATATTAAAGATATTTAGAAGGCCGTAATAGTTTTATAAGTTTTAAATACGAAACCGGCCAATTACTACCTAATAAGATAAAGCTAGACCTACTATAGATAGTACTAAACGTATTTGTATATTTAATTAAAGAAGAAGACGTAGAAGAGATATAAACATATATAATAAATATATATATTATATTAATTGAATTCTAGTATCTAAAGTATATCGCGTATTTTTAGAGTGGCCAAAAGGGGGGGTGGCCAAAAGGGGGTGGGGACTCTAGATCCGTAGCTTAATCTCTCCTATCGAGATATAAGGGATTAGTACTATTATAAAATTTATATCGGCCTAGATACGCTTATCCGCCTCCTAAAAAGGGGTTTCCGGCGCTTAAGAGCTAAAAACTCTTCTTTATAGATTTTATATAGTTAAGATGGCTTTATAAGGAAATAGATTAATTAAAAACGCCTAAGAATAGGAGTAATCGTATATTTTAGAGAGGTATCTATCTATTCTAAGATATATTTTATTATATTCGATTTAGATTAAAACCTATTAGACCCGTTCTAAGCTAATCCGCGCCGATTTTAGCTGGTTCCGACCCCTTCTAGTACTTATAAATTTGTATAGGTTATAAGTTTAGTACTTTTTACTAGGATAAACTAATATATACTAGAGATAAATATAAATAAGGCGCCTAGTATAGCGACCTCGGCGATATTAAGAACCTCGTTAAAAGAGGAATTAAATAAGTTAGAATTACTAGTAGAGTAGTAATATATAATTATACTAGATATATAAAAAAATAAAAAATATAGAGGACTTACTATAAGGTATTACTTAAATAAGTTATATTTATATAACCTTAGTTCTATATATAAGTAATTAAAATTATTATATATTAATTAAATAATAATATGATTATACTAAATATAGTCGTAAGAATTAGCTCCTAGATCGGTTTAAAGGTATTATCCTTATTCTTCGTAGCCTTAGAGAGGGCGGAATAGCTAATACTATTAGAAATAGCGAATTAACTAGGGCTAGTACTACTAATACCGGTAGTAATAATAAGAAGCTATCTATTCGGGCACCCCTATAGATTTATCCGGGTATCTATATAATAATTTAATACTTTATTTATAGTAATAGCTATATAAAATTAGTAGTATTTAATTATATTTTACGTATAAATATATATTTATATCGAATACTTAATAATATATTAATAACTCTTCGACTATATTTCTATAACTTACTATTAATATTACCTCTATATTATTATAATACGTTTAATTAATTAAAATTATTATAAGATTATCTTATTACTTAATTAATTATAATTAATATTACGATATTATAATATCTATTATTTTTAATAACGACCTCGGTTTACTAAGAATATACTTCTTCGACTTAATTAAAGACTTTTAAGCCGATATTAATACTTTCGGCTACGATTATAATTACGTAATTACTCGCCGGTAAGCGCGTAATAAGCGTATAATTAGATACTATAAATATAATATCGTATATAATTATAATACTTTATAATTAATAGAGTCGCGCTAAAAGTATACTTCGGTAATTTATAAGTATAATTACTAATTTAAATTAATTACTTATAAGTTAGAAGCTATAGATTAGAAATAGATTTAATACGAAAATAATTATACCTATTACTATAGTATATTTTTATACTTTTCTATATATCTAATATACTACTACTTTATTATAACTATACGAGATAAAATTAAAGAATTATCTTTTAATACTACTATAGAGTATATATAATTATTTACTATAATATTATAACTTTTACTACGAAACCTATAGTATAAAATATCGGTAACGAGTACTAGTATATATAGCGATTAGAATTTACTATCTATATACCGACTAAAATACTAATCGGCTATCTCGAAGAGAATAATATCTAGTATTATATATTTTTTATAATAGCTAATAATAATTAGTAATAGCTTTTTAGTATATTCTAGTATCTCTCGATAACCGAATAATAATAGTATTAAATACTATAAGTCCTAGTAATTAATAATATATATACTATTAACTATTTTAATTTACTATTATTCGAAATTATTAGTATTACTAAATTAAATAGCTTTTTTCTAATCGGCTTTAGGTTAATAGATAACTAGTACGAAAAAGGCTATAAATAGCTTCTATACTATTTATACGATCTTATAAATTCTCTCGCTATTTAATTACTTTCCGTAATTATTACTAACGACGATACTATACTTTAAACTATACTTAAAACCTTTTTTCTAGTTTTTTACTACTAGCTTTATATATTCTATATTAATTTAAATTTTACGAAGAAAATCTATAAGTAGTAGTAAGGCGAAAGAGGTTACGATAAAGCTAATAAGTTACTAGAAGTAGTAGAAAACTATAACCTAGTATATTAAATTCCTTATTAGTACTTTAAAGGATATAATATTAAAATACTAATAGATATTAAAATTATACTAGTTAAGTTTTTACGTACTTAGAGATACGTAATCTACGTATAAAACGAGATTTACTTCTTTAATAACTAATACTATTTAATTATTCTCTTCGCCGAATAAGAAGTTATTCTCGCCTATATCTAAGCCTAATTACTACTAACTTATATATAATAGGTATTTTACTATACTAATAGCTATTTTAATTTTAATAATATTACTATTAATACGGCTAAATAGACTTACTTTTTATTAAAAAGCTTTATATTTAGTTTTTAAATTACTATATTAAGTACTTTTTAAACGACTATTCTATATACTAAAGCTATAATTAATCGTAATAACGAGTAGTATACGTATAAAACTATTACGATTAAGTATAAATATCTAAATAAGTTTTAGCTAAATAACTTACTATACCGTATCTCGAAATACGTACTAGATCTCCTTTTATTATAGTATTATATAGTAGTTAGCGAAGAAGCCGAAGAAGGCGATATTATAGTTTATTTAAACTTCTTTACGGTATAGTTTAGTTTACCTTATAACTATACTTTATATAAGAAGATTACTAATAGGGCGTACTTCTTTATCGCGGATATCTATATATACTAGTATCTAGTTATCGCTAAAGTATTTCGTTAAATTACTCTTTTTCTTTTTAAATATCTATTAATTTTTAGTATATCTATAGAATAACTACGATCTATACTTAAATATACTCGATTTACTAGTTATATAAAAATCAAGAAAATTAAAAAAATAAAAAGCTAGATATACCTCGGTAATACCTATTTATAGCTATTCGTATATATACTAGTATCTAGTATATAGATACTAGAGTCCCCCACCCCCTTTTGGCCACCCCCCCTTTTGGCCACTCTAAAACTACTATTTTATATTATCTTACCCTAAATTATATAATAACGCTTTTCTATACTAATTTAGTACTAATTAATTAGTAAAAATAGTAGATAAAATAAAAGAGAAGCGGCTAATTAATACTATTAAAGTAGTTACTAATAGTATACTTATAGTTACTACTACGTATAATTTTAATATATTACGAATAATACTTCGCCGGCGGATTAAAAGTAGCTTTACCTATAAATAAGTAGCTATATATTTATAAAAACTCGTACTAGAATAAGAAGTATATCTTATTACTTAAATACTTAATAAAGAATTTACTAGTAGAGTACTTAAAAAGTAGCGGATATACGGATTTACCGAAGAAATACTCCGTTAGAATAAACTAAACGGAGACCTTAGTAAGAACTAGATTAATAGTTTTCTCGAGCGAAACCTATATATCTATACGAAGTATAGTAAACCTCTCGAAATTTACTATATTTTAGAGAATACCTAGTATAACGTAGATAGTTTTATTATTACTACGAAAGAGGTTATTATATGGAAAGGTATTAAGCCGTAGAATATAGCGAATATAAATAAATATAAGTTTTAAAAAGGCGAATCTTAAGCGAAGATTATATACGGCGATACTAAAACTAGTAAAAAAACTAAGTTTAAGATATTTTTAGTTTTATAATAGGTCTCGATTATCGAATCTAATACTATAGAAGGTATATACTTAAAGCCTTTAGTTATATAGAAAAGTAAAAGTATTTAAGTATAATAGTATCCGTAAGAAGTACTAGATTATATATATTATTATAGCGAGACTAGTTTCTTAAATACTAATATCGCTTTAATATAGCTAGAAGAGTACTATTTAAAGTACGAGATAATCGATCCTCGTAAGATTTATTTACTTATCCTCGACGAATCTACTATATATATCTATATAATTCTAATATCTCTATTTTAAAAATAATATCGAATTACTATATCTACCTCTTTATAATAGCTATATTATATAGCTGCTCGATATTACTATCTTCTCGCCGATAAAAGCTATCTTCTATACGATAATAGTAGTATTTACTAGATATAATACTTCTATACTAATCTATTACCGCCGTTTTATTATTATCTATACGGAATTATCGCGGATAACTATTAATTCTCGTAATCTACGTACTAGCTTTTATAAAGCTCGAATCTAGCCTTCGCCTATATAACCTATAGCTTCTAATAAATATATTATTAATCTAATACTTCTAACTATACTTATACTTTAACTTATAATAGAATAACCGATATAATTACTTTATAGTATAAATAAGACTTAGATAGTCTTTATTACGCCTTAGAAAGCCTTAGATATCGCTAATTTCGGACGTAGTTTAGTAGCTTTAATTAAGAATACGTAGATTAACCTCTATGAGGTATTAGCTAAAGTAGTAAAAGTATATAATTATAAGAATAACGAGATCGCCGGTTTAAAGCGCTAGATTACTATTCTCGAGGATAAGAGGCTAGATAGCTTCTTCTTCGTTAGATCTTAAATAAATACTACTATAAGATTACTTCTTAGCGTATATAGATAATTTCTTTATACTTATAGATAGCTTTAATATCTTATAATTACCTATCTCTAAGCTTTAAAATAGCCTCTAATAGCTAATAGTAGTCTATACGATTATTTACTCTCCCCTATTATATTTATTATAATATCGTAATATCTGAGAGTTTAATTCCGTACGCTAACTACTATAGGAGTATTAAACTAATATATATATTTATTTATAATTAAAGATTCGTATAGCCGGATAGATTTTGAACCCATCCGAGTTATGCTACGATAGAAAATACAGTGAGACGTGATACCCTCTGTCTTTGAAGCTCAATAACCGGTATATATATTTATATTACGACTTATATAGATACCCGGATAAATCTATAGGGGTGCCCGAATAGATAGCTTCTAATAATAATAATAGAATAATAGCCTACCTTATTAGGGTAAATAGTAGTAAAACTAGGGCTATTAGCCTTAACCCTTGTACTAATAGTACTAATATTTATAATAAAAGTAGAATCGGTAGAAGAGATTCTATAAATACTAAAAAAGAATAGCTTAACTTTAGAAAAGGTATAGAATACTTAATCGCTTTTAGAGAAAGCGATATATATAATATAGATATATAAAGAAGGTAGGCTAAGCCTAGATAAACTAATAATAATTATCGAACTAATTCTAAAAAAAAAATTAGTAGTAAATATAATTATTTCTATTAAAATACCCCTACTCCTCGGATAAAAGTCTATTTTACCGAAACTACCGATAAAATCGCCGATAGATATCGATAACTAAAGTTAGCTAGAATTATAATAGAATTAGTATTACTAGCCCGGGATTATACTAGTATAGCTAATAACTTAATTAAAAAGGGTTAATATAGATTCGAAGATTATTAGAAAATAGAGATTAAATTATCTAAGATCTAAAAAAAAGAAGATATTATTAGATAAATTATCTAATAATATATAGTAAAAAGGTTATTAATTTCGATTAGAATAGATCTAGATTAGGGCGACCTAAAATAGTAAAAACCTAATATAAATATAGTTTTTATAATTTAGCTTCTAATAAAGTTTAGTATAAAGTTATATAATACTTATACGTTAAGTATATTAGTATAAGTAGTTTAGGAGGGTTTTACTTCGGCTATAAAGCTATTATAAGCTTAAAAGAGGCGAAACCTCTAAGAAGAGGTCTACGACCTAGTTATATAGCCTAAAGAAGCTATAGAATAGTATTTAGTTAAAGTAGAATAGTTTTTTATTAAATATTAAGCCCTATTTAAGATCGAGATAAACTTCTATATAGAAGCCCTAGTAAAAAGGTATTATACGAGGTTTACTAACTTATAAAACCTAGTATTAGTATTTAGAAAAACTTAATTATATAGAAATAGGTTTACTATAAAGTAGTTAAATTAATCTATAAATTAAATAATAATTAAATATCTTATAAAGTAATAAAAAGTACTAATAGTCCTTAGAATAATAGTAGAAAAAGTTCTAATTAAAAAATTAAATTTAAAAAGTCTACTAAAGATAGTAGTAATAAGTCTAGTATAAGTAGAAGTAAATATACTAAATATAATAAAAAGAACTATAAGAAAAACGACTACTATATTAAGATATATATATAGATATATTAGCCTTTACTATAGAATTACTTAAATAAAGTATTATATAAAAAACCGACTATAGTAAAAAAGAGAGGATTTACTATAAATATAGTAAACTTAAGTATATCGTAAAAAAGTATAATTTAAATTATATTATATAGGCCCTACTAATACTAGCTTAATTAGCGCCGACTTTATCTAGAGGTAATACTAATAATACTATATAAAGAAGAATAATTATAGCTATTTAGGATATACTATAAATTAATATAATTTTAGTAATAATAATAGAATAGTACTAAACTTAACTATAGTTATTCGATATAAAATCGGATATCTATATTAGTAATAAGTTAATAAAGGTAGTTATAAGGTCTAGAAAAGTATTACCTACTAGGTATACTTTTAAAATAAATAAAAACTTTATAAAAGCTACTTATATATATTTAGTTATAATTAAACTAATTATTAATAATAATATAATATAGTAATTAACTCTTATAAATATAGTAATTATTTTAGACTTCTTTATCTATATTATCTCGGAGAAGATCTAATATTATAAAAAAAGTAAATTCGTAAATAACGAAATTCGTACCTTAAACGAGTAGGTTATAGCCCGAATAATAGGCGATAATTTCTATTTAAGTAGAAACTTTAAAAGAGTTAGCGAAGTATTATTTTAAAACCTAATAAAATTATTTAGAAAAAGTAGTAATACGATTATCGTATTCCTAGTAGAAGCTAACCTTAAAAAGGAGCTAGAAATTAGCTTTATTAGGGGTAAAGTAGAGAGGGTACGGAGGTGCTATTTAAAAGTATCGCCCCCCCCCTATTATATAGATAAGTACTTGATAGCTGGCTTATAGTACGAATAATCTAGTATAGTAAATATACTATACTAGCCGTCTACTATAACGCTTCTAACCCTATTATTTAGTACGGTAATCGAATTTATATAGTATTAAAAGTTAACTATACTAGCTAGAATAGCTATTATATACGATCTA
>JAOYNU010147936.1:0-21327 GCA_026745395.1 Tympanopsis confertula
TAGTTTTCTAACCTATTTATGCCCTTTTTCGGCTAGGGAGACGGTAGATCTAGTAGAAGACTTTATATTAAGTTCTAAGGTCTCGAAGTAGTATCTATAGTTTAAGAAGAATAGGGAGAATCTAGTAGATATAGATTTTTAATTACTAAAGGCGAGTATCGTACTAGGTAATAATATATCCTAATTATCTTAGTTAAACGAGTAGAAGATTTATAAGTAAACCTCTAATTCCGTATTTAAATATTCTATAGATCCGTCGGTCTAAGGATAAAAGGCTATAGATAAATACCTCTAAATTCCTAGAGACCGGTAAACCTTTTTCTAGAATAAGCCGGTAAACTAGGGTCTTCTATCGGAAATTATAGTATAAAAGAGTCTATAGTATACGTAGATATACTATTAAAAGGCGTAGGCGATATCCGGGGCCTCTATCGTTTTTATAAATATAAATATAGGGCTTTTTATAAATCTATCTATAACTACTAATATAGTATACCTATTAGGAGTTTTAAAAAAGTCTATTATAAAATCTATAAATAGTTCTTATTATAATCGTTCTAGAATAAGTAAGGGTTTTAGAAGACCTTTTTTCTAATCTTTTTAGACTTTATTTTATAAATAGATCTAATAGTTCTACGAAAAACGATATATATTAGAGGATAGACCCGGCTACGTATAGTACCTAGAAATTAGATCTCTTATAACTTCTCTACTAGGGTAGCCGGTAGTAGGGGAGTCGTAGATTAGTTAGATAATCTTAGTTCTAAAAGGCTCGAAGAAAAGTATCTAGATTCGGTCTCTCTATATTAAATAGTTCTCTATATCGATAGAATACTCGGATATAGATACTAGTAAACCCTAATTAGTAAAGAACTACCGGTTATTTTCGTAAATAATTTATTAAATCTTCTAGTATTTAGGGTTCTTTTCTAGACCTTCTAATTATAAGTTTAATAGTTCTAGGTCTTCGAAAAAGGTTTTAAAGGGGTCGGCGAGTTCGGAGGCGGAAAGAAGCTCGTTTTCGGGTCCGGAATTACTATCGGATATCTATATAATTTTAATTTTTATTTCTAATCTTTTTAAAGTATTAAAAAAATTAGATAATAATTAATAAATTCTACTAGATATCCTATTATCGGAGGTATTTTTTAGAAGATCTTAATCTCTTTTAAAAAAGGTATTAGAAGAGATTTATATAATACCTAACCGGTAGATAAGTTTAAACTTAAATTTAGATAGTTCTTCTCCTTATTATATCTAATATTCGGATAAGTATTACCGGGTCTAGAAATAGATTAAGTTCTAGTAATTTATATAGATTATAAAATCTATATTTTTAAACTCGGAATATTATTCTCTAATATACGATATAATAAATAGAAGTTCTTTATCGTATATAAAGTAGTTAACTTTAGTAGGGGATAATTTTCTCGAGTAATATCCTATAAATCTTTAGAAGAGGTTTTCGGGGTTTTACTATTTTAGTATACTTCTTAAAGTATAACTAGAAGTATCTACTTCTATAGCTATAGGCCTAGAAAGATCCTAATTAGTTAGGGTCTCGGAATCGATAAAAGCTTTTTTAAAGTTCTTAAAAGTATTTTAGTAGTCTATATCTTATTTAAAAAAGGTATTTTTTTTAATTAAATTCGTAAAAAGTCTAATAATATCTAAGAAGTCTTTAATAAAAACCCTATAATAGTTTATAAATCCTAAAAAACCTCGTATACCCCTAATAGTTTTTAGGGGTTTTTACTCTTAAATAACTTTTATTTTTTCGGGGTCGGTTTTTATATTTACCCCGAACTCGATTATAAAACCTAAATACTTAACTTCTAGGGTTTTAAAATTAGATTTAGAGAAATCTAATTATAGGCTTACTTTAAAGAGTTTCGAGATTATAGAATAAACTTTTTAATAGTAATCCTATTTAGATCTATTAGAATAGATAATAATATCGTCTAGATAAATAGAATAGAAGATATTGAGGTATTCGTAAAGAGTATCGTTTATATATTATTAAAACGAGGCGGGGGTATTAGATAAGCCGAAAAAAGTAACTAGCTATTTAAAAGATTTTAATCTAGTTCTAAAAGCTATTTTCTATTTATATCTTTCGTATATCCGGAAATAGTAAAAAGCTAATATAATATCGACTTTAGAAATCTACTTAGAACTAGTTATCTACTATAGAGTCTCCGATATAAAGGGTATTAGATAAGTATTATATTTCGATATAGTATTTTATTTTTAATAGTTTATATAAGAATATATATTATTTCCGGGATTCTTTACGAAGAGTACTAGAATAGTAGCTAACGAAGAAGAAGCCTTTATAAAGCCCTAATCTAGTAATTCGTATAGAGTTTTTTATATAATTAGAAGCTCTTTTCTAAATATCGAGTATAAAAGTATCTTTAGAATAATAGTATTTAGAAATAAATTTATTTTATAATCTAAACTAGGGCGAGAAAGGAGTAATTTTTTAGCTTTTTTTTTATCGAAAACTTCGATAATAGGGAATAACTAGGTAAAAGTTTCGAGATAGGGGTCTTTTTCTTCTTTAATCGCGTAGGCTTTTTAAATATCTATAAAGGAAGCTAAAAAAACGTATATAAGTAGTTTTTCTTTTAATAATTTAGTTAAAAAAGCTTTAAAACTAGTAGAAGAGATTTAAATAGTTTTAAGGATTATAAATACCGGTATTATAAGTATTTTAAATTTAAAAAATCTTTAAATAGTTATAGTATTAGTAATAAGGCGAAAAAAAGCGTTATAGAACTATAATTACCTTTTTCCTAAGATTATAGGATCGGACTAGTTAGGGATTATAGAAGCCTAGATACTTTTACGAAAACTACTTATATTTAACTTAAAGTAAGCTATATAAGATATAGTAGGCTAGAGGTCTTTAAGTTAATCGATAATTTACTAAAAGTAGTAGGGCTAGATCGGGTAGAAGGTAATTCTATATTTAATAGAAGTTCTATTAGATATCGTAGTAAAATTATAGTAATTAAAGTTAATAAATAGTTTTATATTAGATTTATCGTTTATAATTATATCTATATAAGTACTTTTTTTTTCTAAAAAAGCTAAAAGTTAAATAAGGATTTCTAGGGGTTCTAAAGACTTTAAATTAAAATTTTAACTTAAAATTACTCTTTTTCCGATTCTAAGTCTTCTAAGTTATCTAAAAAGATTTCTATAATTTTAAAAATTTTTCTAGTTTTTACGGCTTTTATAAAGGCTTTTATAGGGACTAGGGTTTCTCGGATAGCCCTAGATATCCGGGGCTCTTCTAGGGCTAGAATAAAATTTCTAGTATAAGCCTAGGTCTAAATTAAAATTATAAAATAAAAAGTATATAAGTAGTCTTTTTAAGCGTAGTAGAAGTAGAAACTAAGTCGGAATCTCTCTTCTTTTTCTTCTAAAATTAGGCGGTTTTTAGAGATCTTAGAAAAGGGTTCTTAGTTTATAAAATCCTTATAGGAGGTCTAAGTAGTCTAAGAAAACCCCTAAATCCGGAACTAATTAGTAAAAGCTTAGGGGAGGTTCGGCGAGGTATAAGAAGAAGAATAATACTTCTTATAGTAAATTAGGTTTTCTAAATCTAAAATAAGTTTTAGGAAAGTCTTTATATACGAACTATAAGTCTAGGGTTTTTCTTAACTAATTAGGACTTTTTAGAAATCTAAAGAGATATTCCTTTCTAAATACGAGATTTTTATACTTTCTAAAGTATTTATAAGCTTAATTTTAGTAAAAAAGTATTTAAATTTCGGAAAATAGAAAATAAATAAGTCTTTTTTTTTTATTTTTTCTTTTTAGAGTTTATTTTAAGTTTTAACTACCTCGTTAAAGTCTATATAAATAGACTCTAAATAGGCTAGTAAATTTAAAAAATTTATAAACTTTTATTTTTTTATATTTTAAATATAAGTAGATATAAAGAATTAGGCTAAGGATTCTATCCTACTATAAATATAGTAGAACTAAGTAAAAAAAGTACCGATAGAGGTTCTATCGATACCGATTTTAGCCTAAGCTTCTAAAAATTAGGCTTTTAAATCCTTTTATTTTCCGGTAAAATAAGGGATATCGGGGAGGGCCTTTTTAGGCCGGGGATTCTTAGGGGCCCCGGTCTATTCCTATACTAGAGAGGCTAGGGGGCCCGGGGGAGCCCTAAGGGCTTCTTAGAGTTAATTTTAAAAGTTCCGGATAACCTCTTCTTATATAGTTTACGAAGTAGCTATTTTATTTATATTAGTATCTAAATAGGCTAGATACTAGGCTTAGGGGTCCTAGGGGTCTATCGTAAGGTCTCGGAGGTTTTCTAGGGTTCTAAATTTCTTAAAAGTCTTTAGATCGTAGAGTCCTTATTAGAATAATAACTTATCGTAAAGCGTACTCTATTTCCTAGGAAATTCTACTAAATAGAGAGTTCTAATCTAAGAATACGAAAAAGAAGGACTTAGAAGAGTTCTAAGAAATAAAGAGCGGTTCTAGGAAGTTCGTAAAGTTTAAGGGGGCCTAGAAGTCGTCTAGGGCTTTTCGTAGAGAGTCGAGGGGTCTAAGTATCGTCTAGGACTTTTTCTAGAGGATCTAGGGGCCTAGATATCGTCTAGGACTTTTCTAGAGTTCCGGGGGGGCGTAGATATCGTCTAAGGTTTTTTAGGGTTCTTAAAAGAGTTTAGAATAATATAATAGTTTACGTAAGAGGTAAACCTTTTTATATAAAATAAGATTATATTCTAAACTAAAAAGAAAAGAAGAAAGAAAAAGACCTTATAAGAGGTATAAAGTTTTTTATATATAGCGAAAGACCTTTAGGGGGTCCGGAGAAGTCTATATAGTTCTATAAGTCTAGACCTAGGTCTAAGTTCGATAGAAGAGGCTAGTAGTATATCTTAGTACTTAGAGATACGGTATTTTAATAGTATCTTATACTATTAAAAGACTAGTAGGAAACTAGTACTTAAGTATAGGGTTTCCCTATACTAGGGTTCCGGAATATATTACTATCGATTACTAATTTAATAGTTAAGCTATTAAATCGAAAATAAGTTCTTTAGAATACTTAAATTCTCCTAGTTCTAGAAGTAGTATTTTCTTATCGATTTAACTAATATTCGTAGAGCTAGACGGTAGCGAAGATAGCGGGGTATTAGATAATATTAAAAGGGTCACGTAATTAATAACTAATCTACGTATAGGGCTACGTGCGGTTTAGCGAGGGCGTGGCCGAGGCTTTTAGAAGGGTCTTAACCCTTTACAATAAGTACGGCTAGGTAGATATTATACCTATCGTAGTTTATATATTTTAGGGTTATATAGGGATATCTATTACGGGGTAAGACCCGTAGGACCTAAGAGGTCATAAGTACGTGACTATATTACGAGCGGGGAACCCTTACTTTAGACTCTACGAGAGCTTCGTTTAGCTTACTCTTATTATCTAATTAATAAAAGTCTATTAGTACTTTAAACTACTATTTATAGCGTATTACTATTAATAATTAATTAAATTATCTTTTTTTTAAAGTTTTTATTAGTTTCTAAATTATATAATCTAACTTCTTCTAGAGTTCTATTCCTTATTACGAACGAGTTAATTAATTTAAGTACTTTATATACTTCCGAACTAGGTAATCCGTATACTTCCGATTAAATTATCTAGGCTTCTACTTAAGCTATCTAAACTTCTATTTAGGCGACCTATACCTCTAATTCCTCGTATAGTAAGTTAATTAATACTAAACTAATAAGAGCTTCTAATAGGCGATTTATACTTTTAATACTATAAATACTAATAACCTCTATAGTAAGCCCCGATAATACTTATATTAAAAACGATATTATAATAATTACTAAATTACTTATAGGATTACTAAGATTACTAGATTTATTTACTTCTATACCTTCTTCTCTAATACTTTTTATCCTATTCCTTATACCTACTAGAATAGAAAAATATAATCGTTTACCCCTACTAGCCGAGTTTAATAGCTATAAATTAGAATATCGAAATTAATAAAATAAAACTCGTATAAAACTTCGAATTAATATAGGAATACTTAATAATATCTCTAATTAAATTACTACTCTCTTTATAGTTTTAAAGGGCTCGGTTAATAGGGACTATACCCCTTTTATTAGTACCGAACTTAAAAAAGAAATACTTTTACTCTCGAATATCTAGACTTATTTAAACCGTCTATATACTAACCCTAATTACGAATATACTACTTATATTAAATAGACTAATTTAAAATAAAAGATTTCGGATTTCGATACTTATTATACTAAATTCGAATACCTACTAATAGAAGCTAATAGATTAGAATAAGCTAAAAGTATAAAAATTAATAACCTCTATTATAATATAAATTAGTTAATTCGAAGTACTATTATCGGTAAAAATATTAGAAATATACTCGTAGAATAAGTCTAATACTACTATTATATTTAGTTAATTTATAGATATTAAAAGCCTCTCCTATTATCTATATTATACTATATTTACTATCTCCTACTCGTAGTAGTACTACTATTATTATCTTTATTACTCTTTTACCTTATAACCTTATAAATATTAATTCGAATTTTATTTTTATATAAGCTTCTACTTAATATACTTATAAGAGTAAACTAAACCTAAATAAATACCCTATTAGCCTAGGCCTTTTTTTAGACTTTTAATATTATAGAAAGTACTCGAAATAAGTAATACGAGAGGAAATATTATACTAAAAAGTAATTAGAATTTACTTCTAGTACGGATATCTAGGTTATACTATCGCCCTCTATCCCCTAAGTATACTTTAGAAGAGTAGGAAAATACTTATTAAGATTACTATTACTTATATTAAACCTATTTTTAATACTACTACTAAGGAGTCGGAAAACTAATTACTCCTATACTAAATCGCGTATAAGAGTATAAGAAAATTTAATTAAAATACTAGGAATACTAGGAAAAGACTAAGAAAATAGATCTACCCTTTTTTAAAGTAGATATTATAATTAATTAAATAA
This sequence comes from Tympanopsis confertula, assembly GCA_026745395.1. Taxonomy (NCBI): domain Eukaryota; kingdom Fungi; phylum Ascomycota; class Sordariomycetes; order Coronophorales; family Scortechiniaceae; genus Tympanopsis; species Tympanopsis confertula. The sequence continues at coordinate 7,039 of JAOYNU010147936.1, forward strand.
GCTATACGAAGTACTTATTCGACTTATATAAAGGGTTAAGATCCTTCTAAAAAGCCTCGGCTATACCCTCGCTAATCGCCCGTAGCCCTATACGTAGGCCTCTAATCACGTAATTAATTTAACGATACCCTATATCGCTAGAACCTTCTAGACCCTCTAGATCTACCTATATATATCGGATATCTACGAAAACGGTATATTTAGAATTAGCGAATTATAAGCTTTTAAATAATCCTACTCTCGAGTTAATAGCTTATACTATCGACTCGCTAGGTCTCGTATTATACGACTAAAATACTAGTTTTAGAACTAGTCGATATAAACCCCTTACTTTACTTAGGCGCCCTCGAAGAAACTAATAATATCCTATATAATATTAGCTTCTTTTATCGAATCTATCCTAGGATTAGACTTATAGAACTATACGGTTTCCTCCGGGCCTCCTAGAGGCCCCTCGTATATATAAGAGAGGCCGAAGGCCTCTCTAAATATCTTCTTCCTCTCTTTCTCTTTTATTTAGAATATAATCTTATTCTACGTAAAAAGGTTTACCTCTTACGTAGACTATTATATTATTCTAAACTCTTTTAAAACCCCTAAAAAGCCCTAGACGATATCTAGGCCCCCCGGAACTCTAGAAAAGTCCTAGACGATACCTAGGCCCCTAGAACCTCTAGAAAAAGCCCTAGACGATATCTAGGCCTTTAGACTCTCTACGAAAAGCCCTAGACGACTTCTAAACCCTTTTAAAACTTTATAAATTTCCTTAAACCCCTCTTCGTTTCTTAGAACTCTTCTAAGTCCTTTTTTTTTCGTATTTTAAAATTAGAACTCTCTATTTAGTAGAATTTCCTAGGAAATAAAGTATATTTTATAATAAGTTATTATTCTAATAAAGACTTTATAATCTAGAGATTTTTTAAAAATCCTAGAACTCTAGAAAACCCCCCTAAACCTTATAATAAATCCTTAGGACCCCTAAGCCTAGTATTTAGCTTACTTAGAGGCTAATATAAATAAAATAGCTATTTTATAAGTTATATAAGAAGTTATCCGGAACTTTTAGAAATAACTCTAAGAAGCTTTTAAAGCCCCCCCGGCCCTTCTAGCCTCTCTAGTACTAGAATAGGCTAGGGCCCCTAAATATCCCCGGCTTAAAAAGGCCTTCCCTAATATTCCCTATTTTACCGGAAAACGAAAGGATTTTAAAGCCTAATTTCTAGAATCCTAGGCTAAAATCGGTATCTATAGAACCTCTATTAGCTCCCTTTTTACTTAGTTCTATTATATTTATAGTAGGATAGAATCCTTAACTTAGCTTTTTATATCTACTTATATTTAAAATATAAAAAAATAAAAACTCGTAAACTTTTCGAATTTATTAGTTTATTTAGAGTCTATTTATATAGATTTTAATAAAGTAGTTAAAATTTAAAATAAATTCTAAGAAAAAAAATAAAAAAAAAAACTTATTTACTTTTTATTTTCCGAAATTTAAATACTTTTTTACTAAAATTAAACTTATAAATACTTTAGAAAATATAAAAATCTCGTATTTAAAAGGGAATATCTCTTTAGATCTCCGAAAAGCCCTAATTAGCCGAGAAAACCCTAAACTTATACCTTATATATTAGGATTTTCCTAAGATTTACTTTAGATTTAGAAAGCCTAGCTTATTACGAGAAGTATTACTCCTCCTCTTATATTTTACTAAATTTCCCTTAAAACCCTATTAATTAGTTCTAGATTTAGGGGTTTCCTTAAATTACTTAAACCTCTTATAGGGATTTTATAGACTAAGAACCTTTTTCTAAAGTCTTTAAAAGTCGTTTAATTTTAGAAGAAAAAGAAAAAAAAATTCCGATTTAAATTCTACTTCTACTATACTTAGAATAACTATTTATATACTTTTTACTTTATAGTTTTTACTTAGACCCGGGTTTATATTAGAAACCTTATTCTAGCCCCGGAAGAACCCTAGATATCTAAAGCTATCTAAGAAACCCTAATCCCTATAAAAGCCCTTATAAAAGCTATAAAAACTAGAAAATTTTTTAAAATTATAGAAGTCTTCTTAGACGATTTAAAAGACTCGGAATCGGAAAAAGAATAATTTTAAGTTAAAATCTCGACTTAAGGTCTCTAGAACTCCTAGAAATCCCTACTTAACCCTAGGCCTTTTTAGAAGAAAAAAGTACTTATATAGATACTATTATAAATAATAGATCTAATATAAAACCTTTTATCGACGCTAATTACTATAGTTTTACTACGATATCTAATAGAGTTTTTATAAAATATAAAATTACTTTCTACTTAATCTAGCTATACTATCTTTAGTAAATCGTAAATTAACCTAAAGACTTTTAATTTATTATATTTTAAATAGCTTATTTTAAATTAGATATAAGTAGGTTTTACGAGGGTATTTAGGTTTATATAATCCCCGGATAGTCCGATTTTATAATTTTAGGAAAAAAGTAATTATAGTTCTATAACGCCTCTTTTTACCTTATTACTAATACTATAACTATCCGAAGACTTTTTAGGTTTAAGATATCTATAGTACCGGTATTTATAAACCCCGAAATTATTTAAATTTTTTCTACCGGTTTTAAAGCGCTATTAACTAGGGTTTTAAAAAAAAACTACTTATATACGTTTTCTTAATTTCCCTCGTAGATATTTAGAAAGCCCTTACTATTAAAGAAGAAAAAGACCTTTATCTTAAAACCTTTACCTAATTATTCCCCGTTATTAAAGCTTTCGATAAAAAGAAAGCTAAAAAATTACTACTTTCTCGCCCTAATCTAGATTACGAAATAAACCTATTTCCGGATACTACTATTCTAAAGATACCTTTATATTCGATATTTAGAGAAGAGTTTCTAGTTCTATAGAAGATTCTATACGAACTATTAGATTAGGGCTTTATAAAGGCTTCTTCTTTATTAGCTATTATTCTAGTTCTCTTCGTAAAGAAACCCGGAAATAATTTATACTTTTATATAGATTACCGAAAATTAAATACTATATCGAAATACGATACCTATCTAATACCTTTTATATCGGAGACTCTATAATAAATAGCTAGTTCTAAGTAGATTTCTAAAGTCGATATTATATCGGCTTTTTACTATTTCCGGATACGCGAAGGAGATAAGTAGAAAACGGCTTTTAGAATTAGATTAAGATCTTTCGAATAGCTAATTACCCTTTTTAGTCTATCCGGTACTTTTACCTTATTTTAATAGTATATAAATAATATTTTTTATAAATACTTCGATATCTTCTACTCTACTTATCTAGATAATATTATTATCTACTCTAATAGATCTAAAAAAGATTATTATTAAAAAGTCTATTCTATAATCTTAAAACTCTCCGAAGTAGGCCTATAATTAGATTTCTCTAAATCTAATTTCGAAACCCCGGAAGTTAAATATCTAGGCTTTATAATCGAATCTAAGGTAAGTATAAAAACCGATTTTAAAAAGATAAGAGCTATTTAAGAATAAGAACTTCCGAAGACTATAAAAAAGATATAAGGCTTTTTAGGATTCGCGAACTACTATAAGGTCTTTATTAAAGATTTCTTAGATATCGCTAGACCCCTTATAAATCTAACTAAAAAAGATACCTTTTTTAAGTAGATTACGAACTACTAGAACGCCTTCGAAAACCTTAAAAAAGCCTTTATCGATTCCGAAACCCTATCTAGCTAGGATCCTTCTAGACCTATAGCTATAGAAGTAGATATTTCCGGCTATACTTTAAGAGGTATACTTATTTAGTAAAACCCCGAAGACCTTTTCTAAAGACTTATAAAATACTACTCGAGAAAACTATCCCCTACTAAAATTAATTACCTTATATATAATAAAGAATTTCTATCTATTATATTATATATTAGAAAGTAGTATTCTAAGTTTAAAAGTATAGATTTTATAGTCTATACGGATTACTAGAACCTAATTTATTTCTAGACTTAGTAATATCTATCCGAATATTAAATATAGTAAGGAGAAGAACTATCCGAATTTAAATTTAAATTTATCTACTAGCCCGGTATTATATAAATCTTTTCCGATACCCTTTCTAGAAGAGATTAAGATCTTCTAAAAGACGCCTCCGATAATAGGATATCCGGTAGAACTTATTAACTACTATTTAACCTTTCTAATACTTTAGAAAAGTTAGAAATAAAAGTTAAAACTATATAGATATCTAATAGTAACTCTAAACCCGAAAACGAGCTTCTTTTCGCCTCCGAACTCGCCGAACCTCCTAAAACCCTTTTCGAATATTTAGAATTATCTAACTTATAGTTAGAAGGTCTAGAAAAGAACCCTAAATACTAGAAAATTCGGTAAGCTATTTATAAGGATAACTAGTAGTTCCCTACTAATTAGGGTTTACCGGTATTTATATTTAAGTATTCTATTAATATAAAGAACTATTTAATATAAAGAGACCGAATCTAGATACCCTTCTTTAAGCCTTTTAGAACTAAGATTATTTAATAATTCTATAACTCCCCTACTACTAGCTACCCCGGTAGAGAAATTATAAGAGATCTAGTTTCTAAGTACTATATATAGCCGGGTTTATCCTCTAATATACGCCGTTTTACGTAGAACTACTAGATCTATTCGTAAAGTAAAGTCTAGAGAGATTAGAAAAAGGGTTTTCTAAAACCCCTACTTATTTAGGAATAATCTTAGTAAGAACTATCTATAGATTTTATAATAGACCTCCCCGAAACGCCTAATAGGTCTACTATACTAGTAGTTATAGATAGATTTACGAAAAGCCCTATATTTATACTTATAAAGACGATAGATGCCCCGGATATCGCCTACGCCTTCTTATAGTATATCTATATATACTACGGACTCCCCTATAGTATAGTTTCCGATAGAGGTCCCTAGTTTACCGGTTTATTCTAGAAAGAGGTTTATTTACCGGTCTATAGGAATTTAGAGGTATTTATTTATAGCTTTTTATCTTTAAACGGATAAATCTACGGAATATTTAAATATAGAATTAGAGGTTTACTTACGGATATTCTATTTTTTTTAACTAGGATAACTAGGATATATTACTACCTAGTACGATACTCGCTTTTAGTAACCGAAAATCTATATCTACTAGATTCTCCCTATTCTTCTTAAGCTACGGATACTACTTCGAGACTTTAGAATTTAATATAGGGTCTTTAACCGGATCTACTATATCTTTAGTTAAAAAAGGGCGTAAATAGGTTAGAAAACTAAGAGATTACTATAATTTAGTAGTAGTAGCGATAGTAGATATTTAAGAAACCTAGGGAAAATACGTAAACCGGTTACGATAGGCCTCGGAATCCTATAAGATAAGGGATAGAGTTCTACTATATTTAAAGAATATTAGAACTATTAGACCCTCGAAGAAATAAGATTAAATAGCTTTACTATATAAAGTAATAGGTCTAGTAGGATTATACGCCGTTTACCTCGATACCCCCCCCGGATTCTACCCTATTTTCTATATAGATCTTCTATACCGAGCTTCCGAAGACCTACTTCCTTCTTAGGATATAGCCTACCCGGAACTACCTTTTATCTAACTATTAGAAGCTTTTAACGACTATATCGAAAGAGAGTAGGTTATAGAAAAGATCTTATAGTACTACTAAATTAGAAATAACTATTTTAGTATTCTAATTAAGTAGAAAGGTTACGCGGAACCTACTAAAAAACCCCTAGAAGACTTTCTAAATACCGAAGCTCTAGAAGTCTACGAATCTAGTCTTTTAGAAGTCCTATAGGCTACGAAACCCTAGAAAAGGGGGGGAGAGAGAGGGGCTAATATAAAGGGTTAAGATATTTCTAAAAAGCCTTGGCTATACCCTCTCTAATCGCCCGTAGCCCTATACGTAGGCTTCTAATTATATAACTAATTTAATAATACCCTATATCGCTAGAACCTTCTAGATACTCTAGCTCTACTTATATATATCGGATATCTATAAAAACGGTATATTTAGAATTAGCGAATTACGAGCTTTCGAACGATCCTACTCTCGAGTCGATAGCTCGTACTATCGACTCGCTAGGTCTCGTATCGTACGACCGAAATACTAGTTTCGGAACTAGTAGATATAAACCTTTTACTTTATTTAGGCGCCCTTAAAGAAACTAATAATATCCCGTATAATATTAGCCTCTTCTATCGAATCTATCTTAGGATTAGACTTATAGAACTATACGGTTTCCTCCGGGCCTCCTAGAGGCCCCTCGTATATATAAGAGAGGCCTACGGCCTCTCTAGACATCTTCTTCTTCTCTTTCTCTTTAGTTTAGAATATAATCTTATTCTACGTAAAAAGGTTCACCTCTTACGTAGACCGTTATAACTTAGGTTACTCTTTTAGTACTTTAGTTAATAATAAACTAGTAACCCGTTTAAACTTTCCGCGTTTTAAAATAGAACTTAGAATATTAAAAGGAATTACCGGTATAGCTAGAACTATAGATAAAGTAGCCTACTTCGAAATAGATATTAAAGGCTATTACTAGTACTACTAATACGCCTATTATATAGTAAAAGCGAGCTAAGACCTAATACTAGGGCTCTTATAGCTTACGGAAAACGGGGTTACCTACGATAAATCCGCCGATACTACTTTTATCTTAACCTTTAAAACTATCGTCTACTACTCGAAAGAGCTTATTTATAATACTAAACTAGTAATTATAATCGTTATAGCTACTAAAATTAGGTATACGAAAAACTAAGATCTAAGAGCTTCCGAAATCCTTACTATAAGCTTAAAAGATATTAAATATACTCTCGAGAATAAAAAAGAACTAATACTAAAATAAATCTATAAATACTTACTATTTTAATATACTTAATTCTAGTATACTTTTATATATAATTAAGAAGAACTACTACCTTACTAAAATAACTTAGATATAAATATTAATCTAGTTAAAAGAACCGATAGAAAAGACTTAAAAATACTATAAGGACCCTTATATAATATATTACGAGACGAGTTTCTCGTACTATAAAAGACTTTTATAAACTTATTTAAAAAGGGTTTATCTATACTAATTAATTAGCCGCCGCCGCCCTTATACTATTCGCCTATAAACCTAGTAAAAGCCTACGATTCTATATCGACTATAGGGCTCTAAATAGCCTTACGAAATATAATTATTACTTTTTACTACTAATTAGAGTAACCGTATACTAGATTAAAATAGCTAAATAGTATATAAAACTCGATATAAAAGTAGTATTCTATTAAATCCGGATAGCGGATAAAGATATTTAGAAAATAGCCTTTTATATATACTATAATCTATTTAAATAGGTTATTAACCCTTTTAATCTCGTAAATAGTCCTTCTATATTCTAATATTTTATAAATTAGGTTTTTCGTAATCTTTTTAACTACTATATTTTAGCCTATATAGATAATATCCTTATCTATATAAATAGTACTTTCGAAAAGTATAAGATTTAAGTAAAAGAAGTACTATTATATCTCGAAAAAACTAGCCTATACTTAGATATCTCGAAATACGAGTTCGAAATTAGAAGTATTAAATATTTTAATTTAATCGTTATAGTTAAAGAAAGTATATTAATAGATCTTACTAAAAATCGCTACTATTTATAAATAGAAAATTCCTATAAGTATAAAAGGTATAAAGGGATTTATCGGTTTTACTAACTACTACTATAAGTTTATATAGGATTTTAGTAAATTTATAAACCCTTTTTATTAGTTTATAAAGAAAGATATACTATTCGAATAATTTAAAGTAATATAATAGGCTTTCGAGACCTTTAAAGAATATTTCTTAGCTAATAGAGCGCTCGCCTATTAGGACCCTAACCGAAATACGTATATCGAATATAATATTTCTAAATTCGCTATTAAAAAGTAATTAGTTTAATAATATAATATTTTTTAATACCCTATTACTTTCTTTTTATATAAGATATTACTAGCCGAATAGAATTACCTAATTTACGATATAGAACTCCGCTTAATTATTACTAGAATTACCGAATAATACGTAGAACTATATAAGTTAACTTTTTTAATAATTATTATAGATTATAAGAACCTAGAATATTTCTATATAAAGAGATATTTATTAGAATACTAAGTATACTAAATAGAGTTATTAGAAGTACTATTTATATAGAAAACGGTTTATAAGCCTAGAAAACTATTATAAGTTCCGGATACTCTCTTATATATAAATACCTATAATAATAGTTCTAAATATACTAAAAACCGATATTTATAGCTCTAGAAAGAAACTTAGGACTTTATTATAATAACTTCGGAAGTAGATACTAGAATATAACTATTCTACTAACCGGAATTTCGAAACCTATAAAAAGCTACGAGAGTAGTAGACCTTTTATACGAAGAACTAATATAATTAGTTCTTAAGAAAGTACTAATATTCCTTTTAAGATTAGTACTTCCTACGATAGTTTAGATCTTAGAAGCCTCTATTAATAATTTTTAACTCTTTCTATATAATAAACTATAGATCTTAAATTATAAACCCCTTTATATAGCCTTAATCTAGTAGTACTAAGACTTAGTTATCGGAGGATACCCTAGCTATAAGACTTTTATTTCTATACTCGTATAATAATTCTTTTAACCTAGATTTAGAATAAATACTTATAAATTTATAAAAACTTATTCGATATATAATAAAAATAAAATTTAAAAGTAGAAGAAATATAATTTATTATAATCCCTACTAATACTATCGCGAAATTAGGCTTTTATTTTAATAGATTTTATAATATATTTACCGAATAAATAGAAATACGAGTAGTTATTAGTAATTATAGACTACTTTTCTAGAAGCCTTATCCTAATACCGTTATAAGTAGGAGGGGTAGATAATATAATTAAAGCTTTTCTAATTTATATTTATATATACTATAAGCCCCCCGAATCTATTATTTCTAATAAAAAGGGGTAATAGATAAATAGTTTCTAGAAATACTTCTACGAACTACTAAAAATCGAAAAAAAAACTCTTAATAGTTTACTACTTATAAATTAATAGTACTACTAAAAAGATAAACTAAGAAATATAGTAGTTCTTATACTATTATATTACTTTTAGTTAATAGGATTAAGCTATATAATTACTAGTAATTTAATTAGTTTTTAATAATAAGCCCTAATATACGAGACGAGGTATTTTACTTTTTTTTACTATTTATAGTTATAATATCGACTTTATCTAAATAGACGAGAAATAGAACTATATCGGTAGTAAATATATAGTAGTTAAAAATATAGTTCTAAAGTTCTAGGAGATCTAATAATAGGTAATAGCTACTCTTATAAATAGTTAATAAGTAATAGAAAGATAAACTAACTAATACCGATATACTATAGAAAACTTTAAAATAGGTAATTAAATATAATTTAATTTTAAGAATATTTAAATAAAATATTTAAATAAGAAACTAGATTAATTATATATTAAATATACTATTACGAAAGTAATTATACTAAATATTTATAAATTTAATATCCCTATTAGTATTTATAATTACTTTTATTTAAATTTTTTATATTCGGCGGAGTATAAGGGCCTACTATTATAATAATTATATAATAAGATTACCCTACTAATTATAATAGATAGAGAATACGAATTCCGGGTAGAGATAATTTTTTATATTAGAAAATATAAAAACGAATATATCGTATAAGTAAAATAAGCTAAATATAAAACTTTTACTCCTATAAGTTTAGAAATTATCGAAAATACTATAATTTTAAATAACTAGGAAATAAAATAAGGAAATATCCGATAAAATAATAGTACGAGAGAGTACTACTTAATAAGAATAAGGTATTTAAAAGTACGATAGAAGAGATTTAATACTAAAAAAAAAGGGGTAATATTATAAGGTAAAGCCTATAAGACCTAAGAGGTTATAAATATATAATTATATTACGAGTAAGGAAACCCTACTTTAGACTCTACGAGAGCTTCGTTTAGCTTACTCTCGTTATCTAATTAATAAAAGTCTATCGGCACCCTAAACTGCTATTTACAGCGCGTTGCCGTCAACAAGATCTAGGGCTAGCTAGTAATATCTAGGTATAATATCGTATTTATAGTAGGCCTCCTAGATAGATATCTACTATAATTAAAGAGTTTTACGATAGATTTAATTAAGTAACTATAATACGATTAATCTAGCGGTAGGGTTTAGTGATATCTAGGCCCTAACCAGCTGCAGTTGCCTCCACTAAATCTCACATAAAGTTATGCAATGTCTCGTGTTACTAGTCTGCTATTGCTCTGCACTAATGATCAACACTGAAACTATGTTAGTAAAGTGGACTATGGGGGTGAGACAGATTCACGAACTCATCCCAGCTGCGACCCTGGACTGCCTGAAGCTCCGCCTCCGTCATTCGTTTTCCGGTAGTAAAGTAGCCTAAAACAGTGATAAATACCACGAGCGCTCGCTTATTGGAATTGAACAACTTACCTGCTGTGATCTTGGCGTCGATCTCAACACGAGAATCCTCTGGGATCAGATCCTCAGGGAGTTCAACCCTTTCATGAATGGGGATGCCTTGGCTCACAATAGCATCGTGTTTCATACTATTGATTTTTGTAAATGATTTTGTCTTCAGTTAGCAATGCAAGGCAACAACTGACTTGCTCATACTCAGCATTCGATCAATCTTCTTAATTCCAAGCCAGTGTAAGATATCAGGCATCAAAGCTTGAAAGCGCATATCCTTGACACCGGCGATGTTCTCGGTTCTCTTGAAGTAGTCAGAAGCGCGGTCCTCGCCACGCTTACGAGCGTTATACACCACTGGAACTCGAAAAAAAAGTAGAGATTAGTAGATAATACCGCTGGGAACATTATACAAGTTATGTAACCCTTGCTTACAGTACTATTCATGGCGGATTGGCGGATTAGCAAAGTCATTTATTGAAAGGGGGTATATTGTATGATAATACAAACCTTGGTGACTTCACCAAGAGCACGACCTTCCTTCCTGAAGTATATGACGATGCCACACCCGCCGTTCTGGGCCTCTTTGACAGCCTCCTCGATGCCGAAAATCAGATATGGCCGACAGGTGCAGATGTCTGAACCGAACACATCACTTCCATTACACTACATACCGAAGCCTTCGTCAGACTAACATCTTGCAAAACCATGATTGAAGCTTGAAGTTACCTCATCGTGGACGCGAAGCGCCAGTTTGGATGACACGTCTGACAACTTTGCTGGGTCACCAAAACAGTAGACGGTCAAGCCACCGATGGGTGGCAAGAAGACCTTGATATCACCTCTGGTGATCAACTAGAGGCAATAAGCTTAAGTTCATTATGATTTATAACAAATAAAGCGCGAAAACCAACCTCTGGGTAACTGCCGCCGGTGTGTTCGAAGAGGGATCGGCGTAGGGACGCTTCATCAATGCCAAATCTTTCGGCCACGCCGGGGAGATACCAAACGGGTTCGACAGCGATTTTTGTAACAGCGAGATCACCGCGATCATTGATGCAGATCTTGCCGTCGGGAACACTAACATGAAGCATACACTCAGTGCTTCGATAACGGTAAATCTTACCAAACACAAGAGGTACTCACAGTCTACCATTCCTGACGCTTTCCTCGAGGTCAGGTAGATTCATATGGGCCTTGGTGATAGCAATTGTTGGGCGAATGTCGACTTCGGTGATAAATCTTAGGAGAAAGTCTCAATAATGGTACCCTAGTGTGATATGACGAACCATTTTCTTTCTCGATGATATCCTTGAATAGAAACGGAGCCATGTGTCCCAGAGGGTCCATAGCAACTATCTTTTTCGGATCCGACCACTGAGGGAAAGGTCCTATCTGTGCAGCGGGCTCGGTATTTGTAAAATCAGGCCTTCAGTTTAAATTTAGACATGAGTCACTGTCTCAATTCCTCACGACTATGGGGCCAACGTACTTGTGATCAGCATCAAGCTGCTTGCTCGCTAACGCCAGTGCATAATAGATCGAATAGGAACCGCCGCTATGTTGGTGTCAGTAATGTATGCGGGGTTAGCGGGGGTTGTCAATTATACTCACTGGGCTAGAATCGGCGGATATAATGCATGAGCGGAAATGATAGAAGAATATGAAGCAAGTGCGTCCGAGAGGCAAAATGCCTTACTCACCTCCTATAGCTACAGCAAGGGTCTCGGTAAGTGTTTGGATGAAGGCAGACCCAATTAGACGTACCATTACGCCTGCGGATTGTCGATGAAAGTCTAGACACGACGACAGGTCCTCGCTTAACAGGATCAGGGTGTCCCCACTGAAGGTGAATGGGGTTTATACCAATCTGCTTGGGATAGGTCCTAGATGGTATATCTCAGAAATAAACGGAATATAAAGATACAGGGAAGTGCCACGGCCTAAGTCTCTTCATAGCAACATGATTGCACCATTCACAAACGGACCATCTTTGCGTTAAAGACGGATAAGACGAAGGACTAACGTGAGAATGATCCGCGCATTGGAATCGAATCTGGGCGTTAGTATCCCAGCAGTACCCTGAGATGTGTGATGGTCATCCCCAGTTGAAGTACCAGTCGATGGCTCAACCGTCGATACTGCCGTCGACGGAGGATTCGATGTTGCGAGGTTGGAAGTTTCTCCCTGTCCACCTGTTACTTGCTGTGAGAGCTTCTCAATAGTAGCCAATATCTCCTGCTGTCCAAGTCGGAGGCTCTCGAGAGTATCATACAGATCTGGTTTAACCATCGTGGGCTCAGATCGAGAATATCAACAGAGGCGAAAGAATGGTTTGAAGAGCTTGGACAGGAAGTGAGGGTAAGGTTGTGATGACCTGGTTTAGAGAGACCGGTTATAGATAGACTTAGGCGGGGTTAAACCCTATTAGGATATAGCTAGCGGCTGGTGACGATAACCGGATACGCTTATCCGCCTCCTTAAAAAGGGGTTTCTAGTATTTAAAAGCTAAAAACTCTTCTTTATAGATTTTATATAGTTAAAATAGTTTTATAAGGAGATAAATTAATTAAAAATAATTAAGAATAGTAGTAATTATATATTCTAAAGAAGTATTTATCTATTCTAAACTATATCTAATTAAATCCGACTCGTTCTAGGCTAATTAAAGCCGATTTTAGCTAAATCTAACCCGTTCTAGGCTAATTTAAACCGATCTTAGCCGGTTCTAACTTTTTCTAATATTTATAAATTAATATAAATTATAAGTTTAATATATTTCGCTAAGAAGATAAATATAAATAAAGTACTTAGTATAGCGACCTTATTAATATTAAGATCTTTATTAAAAGAGGAAATAAACGAATTAGAACTACTAGTAGAGTAATAAAGTATAATTATACTAAATATATAGATAATAGTTGCCCTAAGCAACGGCGTTAAAAGGCTTAAAGTATTAATATATCTTTTTATTAATTTAAAACCGATTATAGATAGAAATACTAGCCCTACGTAACCTAATTTATTACTTATACTAAACTCCGACTATATCGAGCTATATATATTAATACCCTCTAACGATTTTACTAAACTTTATCGATTACCTTTTATCTTAATCTTCCTTAGTTACCTATATAAATTACGTATTAAATTTATTATTAGTTATATCTATTAAGAAGTTATTTACTCTAATATCCTCTACGATATTATCTTCTCGTAAAGCCCTTATTAGGCTTTATACCTTATCGATATTAACTTTAATTAGGCTAGCTACTACGAGCTTCTCGTAGCCTTTCTCTAGAAAGGCGAATAGATCTTTATTATTTAGTTTACTAATATCGATATTAGTTTTAATAAGGATATATAATATAACTTTAGTATTTTTTATAGTAAACCTAAAGAGGAGGGGGTAAAAGATCTTCTTAATAACCGGTATTTTCGTTATATTAGCGAGTAAAAGTAATAGTAATTTAAATAGGTTTATAGGTATTTAAATAGGTTTATTTTAATCTAATAGAAGATAGTATAGAAACTCTAGGGAGAAAACCCTCCTTTTATACTAATAAGGGCTCCTCTTATAGCCGGTAGTAATAGAGTTTTCCGTATAACTTATTCGGTAATATATAAGGAGACTATCGGATATAAATTAAATTCCGGTTATTTAGGGCTTAGCTTTCTTTAGTATAGTTACGAAAGTTTATTACGAAAATTTATTAAATTTATACCGGTTACTAAGCTTTAAAGATAGAGGGTATTACGTC